>JAFBJS010007714.1:9390-31605 GCA_016785265.1 Paraplagusia blochii | reverse complement strand
GATACGATAACACTAGATACGATAAGTGAAATAAAACACATATCATCATCTCACAATCTGAAGTTTTTCAAGCCAAAAAATAAAATGCTACAACCTGGCATAAACCACTTATACTGCATTATCTACCAGTATATAATCGCTTCATACTGGAGGGCCAACTTGAGTATACATTTGATATGATCGCACTGACCAAATTGGGTAACATTGCGTGCCAGATTTGGCCCCTATACCTGAGGTTGAAACACGTAAACTCAGGCATAGAAACATCAGGATTTGCGTTGCACAAAACAATGTTCATTCATTAATTTATCTTCTGATTATCCATTGCCAGGACGCAGGAGCAGCTGGCGCCACCCAAATCACATTGCACCATATTGTCAGCCTTCCTGTGGGTGATGAGCCCACAAGAAGTGATGTGAGATGGTGCTATGTTCTGAGCAGCTCAGTGGCAACCTGGCAGCTGGTGGATTAGAACCTGAAGCCCTGCGGACACCAGTTTGCTTCCTTAACCACTAGTCCACCACTGCCGACACAAAACAATGTTTGGTGCGCAAACAGCAAAAACCTTATAAAGCACAATGTGGTGATGACAAAATTCCTTGTGATACAAACATTATTTTACATTCATACACCTGGGTGGTGGAACAAGACTACACATTAATAGGAGATGCCAACATTCTTATAAGGCTGTGGGGCAAATGTGTCAAACCTAAGGCCTGGGGGCCAAATGTGACCCGCTAAGTCATTTAATGTGGCCCGCAAGATATTTCATCTTAAAAAAAAAATAAAGGTTTTTAGTACACTTCCTTCTTTAAACCTTCAGTGAATGCAGTTAATCAGTAAAAATAAAGTGCATTTTTTCACCGTCTCCCACTGCGGCACCAAATGACTTGCAGACGGGTATTGGTCCCTGGACCAGTGGTTTGGCAACTGAAATCCTGCACAGTCTTGAAAACAACTGGCCCCTTAAGGTGATCTGTACTGTTGATGTGGCCCCCGGTAGATATGGGTTTGACACCACTGCTGCAGGGGTTGTAAACAAAGGACTAGTAGTAATTACACTGGACTCTAATAAGGTCTTAACATGATTCATATCCTATACCAAACGTGGACAGATGTTATACGTGCAAAATTGGATTAAGCTGCAAGAAGATTTGGAGCTGCAACATTTACACCCAGGTACACCGAAGAGGAATTGTTGCAAGTTCTCTGCACGACCGCGGAAGATGAACTGGCAAAGAGTAGACTAAAGGACAGGATTAAACAAGAAGACAGAGCTGGAATGTAAATGAGCTCTTGGGAAATAAGACATCGGAATGGGAGGTAATCACAGGAGTGACGGACCTGGGAAGGACAAGAGAGATAAAGCAGGAAAACACAGGGCATTAGATGTGAATAATGGAGCAGGTGGTAGATGTAGCAAATGTAATTTTCCAGATGTGCTTTTCCTGGTTAACATCAGGCTAAAAGATATGGAATGACAGACACGACCTGAGTTCAACATTAATTTTGTATTTGCTGGGGGCCACATCCTCCCAGTTGCAGAATTTTAATAATCATTAATTCACACACCGCTCATGACGGTGGAACCTACACCTTATTCCACCTACGTAGTCTGGAGCAAGGACTCAGTGTCAGGTGCACTGAGGAGATAGTAGAAACTGGGTTCTACCAAAGACAATCACTAAATTTGACATTTCGCATCTCTGACAATACAGATAATACAAAGAAAAAAAAATATTATATCACTGAAACACAAGGAAAATAAACAGTTTAGCTCGTTCTCAGGTACCAGGATTGTTTTCTTGACAATATTTTCATCAACAAAACCAATTTGCCAAACTGCCACTATCACAACGGTATGCTATCTTTTCTTGGAGATGTGGCTCACAGGGAGCGCGTGCCGTGGTCACCACTTGGTGGCAGGCTCTGTTGTTAAATTTTACACAAACACTTTACGTGTTTCACAGTGTTATTTCAAGTTATATTTCAATACATTTGAAGATTTTATCAGGTGGGGGAGAGCACCAGGCCGGCGTGCCTCCCACAACCTGTCTCTTATACACATCTAAGGACGTTAGAGCGGAAGAGCACACATCTGAACTCCAGTTCAGATGTGTATAAGAGACAGGGAGTGATCTGTGATAGAAGAGAGTCAGCTAAGGTGAAGGGAAAGGTTTACAGGACAGTGGTGAGTCCAGTGATGATGTATGGTTTGGAGACACGAGGAATAGGAAGAAGACAGGAGGCAGAGCTGGAGGTGGAGGAGTTAAAGATGCTGAGATTCTCTTTAGGAGAGACAAGGATGGACAGGATCAGGAATGAGGTCATTAGAGGGACACCACAGATGGAAAGGTTTGGAGAAAAAGCTAGAGTGGACAGATTAAGATGGTTTGGACATGGTGGGACAGCTCCATGTGCATTGGTAGAAAAATGATACTAGAAATGGAGCTACCAGGTAGGAGACAAACAAAGACTGATGGATGCAGTGAGGAAGAAGATGGAGGTAGTTGGAGTCAGAGTAAAAGAAACTAGGGAGAGATGGAAACACAAGCTTTACTCTTTACTCTCGGTACTTTATTTGCAAATATCTGCATATATTTGAAATATCTCAACACTGAGAAGACCAAGGAGATGATAGTAGACATAAGGAGAGAGAATCATCTTGACTAGCCACCATATTTCTGAGGCCACCAAGTGGAGGAGGTGAGCAGCTTCAAACATATGGGGGCCAACATCACACAAAGTGTGAAGAAGTCTCAGCTATAGCAGTACTTTCTAAGGAGACTGAGGAAGTTTGGAATGACCCAAAAATCCTCAGGGGAATCCAAGATAATCAGGATGCTCCTACCCACTCTGCACGGCATCCACTATGGTGAAGAGGCCTCAAGAGGACTGCATCCGTCCTCAAAGACGCCACCCACCTCAAACGTAGTCTGTTTACCCTCCCGTACTCTTCAAAGAGGAGTTTGAAGAGTAGGACTATGTTCAGGAACTCTTTCTGTCCCTCTGCATTTCAGACTCCTTTGCACTAGAACAAATTACCTCACTGAATTTTGAACATTTAAGAAGTTGGCATGTATTTGCAAACATGTCACGCACTTTTGGAAACACCAGAAATGTTTTCTCTTTTAGAATATTTCTCCTTTGAGGCATTCTGAGTGGACAGATAAGTTGGATTTTAATTGTAGGGGGAACGCTGTTTTTTTTTTTTTTTTTTTTTAACTGTGCGTTTGACAAGAAACACTGGAATAATTTGTATATATATTTCTTAATAATATTATGATATCTTCTCACTGATTGTTACGTTACTCATTTCTAGCTACTATCATATTGCAACTTCTTCTTCATTTACTTTCAGCTTCTTCCTTTTTGAAGCGGTTGCCACAGTGAGTAAACATTTTCCATCTCCCCCTGTCTTCTGTATCCTCAAATTTTATTTATTTAGCCCACATTTACAAATCAAATTTGTCACGTAGGGCTTCTCTTTGTCTCCTACCTGGTAGCTCCATCTCTAGGATCATTCTTCTACCAATGTATCCACTGTCTCTCCTCTGAACATGTCCAAACCATCTCAATCTGGCTTCTCTAGGTTTTTGGGCAGTCGGTGGCCTAGTGGTTAAGGAAGCGGAATTGGGTTTGAATCCCTTTAACGCCAAGTTACCGCTGAGGTCCACTAAGCATCGCACCGTCCCCACCTACTGGTCACTTTGGTGATGGGTTAAATACAGAGGTCACAGTTCGTTGTGTGCGGTGATGTGAATCACAAGTGTGTTTTCCTTCCATCCTTCCTTCCTTTCCTTCTTCAAACCTTCCTGTCTGTGTTGTCCGCCAATCACCTCAGTCCTGATCCTGTCCTTTCCAATGTTCCCTCTGAGCTGCACGCCTACGCAATCGCACACTGCTCCCATGTTCTCTGCACAATCTATGCAACACATACATTAAAATCCATAAACAAATAGCAATTAGTTTTTTTTTTTACCATTTTGCATTGCAACTCACTGACTGGCATGTGACAACAAGCGTTACTTCAGTAAAACAATAACCTCACACTGTCCAGCCAATGATATGATGCAGTTTACACGTATTTACTTAAGCAGCCGATCAATGTCATTAACAGCACTCTATGCGTAAGTGCCGCTGTTTTGCAGGTTAGCATGTAACTAACGGTGCGGCTGAGTGTAGAGCAAAGACTGTGGAGAGGGATAAACGCGAATCAACACTAGGACAACCCCTTACTATGGCAAAACGAACAGGCAGTGGCACATCCACTCACAAAGTAAAAAATATTTATTTTAAGAATTAAGATGGGATTGCTGCCCGAGTATGTGCGAACAGAAGACCAAGAGGTGTTACTTGGTGAGATTTTTTCGTTTCGAGTGAGAAAGGGCTGCTCTGCAAAACATGCTGCGAAGCCAAAGTACCAAGCAAGTTTTCGGAGGGAAAAGTGTGGACCGAATGGACGTTGGACTACCTCAAGCGTCACATTCAGCAGAAAAGTCATTTGAATGCTGTTGGAATTGTACGAAGACGCAAGATGGGAGTGCGGATTGGTTGCTGGTGTCATTTGTTTCTTTTAAAGCCAATGAACTTGCTATGATACCAGGTTTGATACTGGTGTGTGTGGCCACAGCGTGCACATCTAATGTTGCTCACAGTTGGTGCTTAGTTTACTCAGGGAGGTTGCCTGTTTGCCCAGACATATGACAAATTAGAGGGAACATTGGTCCTATCATACCCACACTTCAACATCCGTGTGCAACGTTGCCTGCAACACCCTTGCAGACGATGAAGCTGTTCACTAACCATTTCTATAGTCCACACCCGATGTGTTTGTTTAGTCAGTAGTTATGCATAATGCTCCCGCCATAGCCGTCATAACTATGGATTGCAGCCCACCGTTGGCAAATGTAAAGTTATTGGATTCCTCTGACCTTATATGTAAATGTTTGCACAGAGCGGGCTGCGTCAAAGAAGGGCATAAAGGGCTTCAATACGAACCCATTTTTCACTGACATGCACTGAGTGTGGGGTCATTAGTTAGTTTGGTCGGGTCAATGCAACCTTGTCATGACAGTGACACGCTATCTCAAAGGCTACTAAAATATTAATGCGTGAGCCCTGTTATGAGTACCGGCCTATTAATATTCTTCAGCCAACGGCAGATGACGGAACGGCCTCCGGTCGGTTCCGCCGGTTCTGCAGTCCACCTCTGTATTTCAGTTTACTCGATTTGTGTGGTTCGTATCAGATGGAAGCTTTTTCTTAATGCACGTCGCCAGGCATAATCGCCTTTGTCCTTGCAGCTATGATGTCTTCCAGCGTCTTCATAGATTTCAGCCTTTCGTTTCTTTTTTTTTTTGTCACTGTTATTTTGATGTCAGTGGTGACAGGTGGTCTAAGCAGACAGAGACACGGGCGCAATTTCATGCCAGAACAGGCAGTGCAGATACGCTGCTCACCTCCTGCTCTGCATAAACACATGCGGCTCACTGTACTCAGACCCACACCCACACACGCACAGCTAGGACTGTTGGGGGCAGGACATCATTGAATGTGTGATTGTTTAATGCTCAGTAGAATATAATGAAACTGATCTCACACTGAGGTGATGGTATCATGAGACCTGCTGCCTTTGGAACCATGTTTTGCTCAAGTTGTCAGCCAACAACATCCATCCTCCAACAAGAAATATCACAGCTTTCTATGGGGTGGGGACGAGGTCAGTCCATACACATAGATAATGCAAACAAGTATTCACACTCATTCACACCTACGGTAAAAATAGTGTGTGATCAAAACACTGCCACAGTGAGGAAGCTTTCTGGAAACCTGGAGCAAACGCTAATGATCTAGACCAGGGATGGGCAAACTAAGGCCCGGGGGCCAGATACGGCCCGTTGAGCAGGTTAGACTGCAGATATACCAGCTGCTTCAGAGGTCGTTCGTTCAAATCAAATCAAATTGCATTTATATAGCCCACATTCACAAAATCAGATTTGTCACATAGTGACGTCCTCTATCCTTAGACCTTCACCAAGAAAAAGGAAAAACTACAGAGGGAAAAACAGGGAAAAGAAAACTGGGAGGAGCTCTAGGGAGAACCACAGGAGAGGGATCCACTCCCAGGACGGACAGACAGTGCAATGGATGTTACCAGAGCAGTACAGAGTACAAAGGTATGGGACAATGAACATATAGTCATGGAAAAAAAATGATTAGTCCACTCTGCTGTTTTCTTCAATTCCTTGTTCATCTTAATGCCTTGTTCCACTAAAGGTTTATCACCTGGGGGAAACAATGAACACAAAACCATGCAATGACTAAAAGCACTGTATTTGTCAGTACAATGTTATTGCTAGTGATGTAGGAAAGGAAGTGATTTTTGTCTCTGTCAATAAAACCATGCAAAATGGCCAGAAATCAGCTCTGAAATAAAACTTAATTATGAGCCTTTGTTGTTGACTATATATAAATATATCTAACAAACACAGTTGAAGTTCTTCCAGTAGCAAATCAAAATTACAAAATGGCCGCTATAATGTCAGTCCTATTATGGGTTTTGATCCTGGTTATTATGAAGATCATTTATTGAAGACATAACAGCCATAAAGGTTATTGTACAAATAACTGTCTTAATCATTTCCTTTGTCGTTTCAGCCTCTAGTTTCCTCAATCTCAGTTTTCAGTCGCCAACAACAGGGTTCTGATTTTTTTTATGCGTGGTTAAGTGGTCATAATGTCAGCAAGGCTCAAACCGAAAATATATTTTTATTCTTCTCTGCAAAATTCGACCACGGTGGGCCCCATGCAATGTTTTATTTTGGACACTGACGGCACAACGATGACTAACAGATACTTCAAGTTGTACTAATATTGCTCTTGTTTAAAGGCTTTTTTTTAATAATATTTATTCACAACTACCTTGTGTATATGCTGGAGCCCTCCCTAGTTTTTCTTTCCTTTAGTAATGTACAACATGCATAATCACACTTTTCTCTGACAGGTGTTGTCCCTCTATCCCTAAGCTGCGCCTCACGGCAGAGCTGTTTTTAACATAATTAATATTCACATTCTGGCAAATCCACAGCTCACGCATGCTATTTATGGCCGCCAATCTGCTGCAACAGCGATAAATCAATCATTTTTTAACAACAATAAGAAAAACATTTTCAATTAACAGAAAACATCATAATGATGTATTTCTACTCAGACGCCTCCCCCTCTGAGAGTGCACTGTCTGATCATCAGAGTACACGTTCACCAAGGCTTGGGCAACAATCAAATTTCTCCTTGGACGTGATGTTATGCTCACGAAACCATTGTTGGCGCTTGCATAATAGCATTTTTTTTTTTTGTATTTTTGTTGTTTCTAAAGCTTGCAAATCTTACATTAAAGCTCTAAATACAAGAAAAATCGATATATATATATTTTTTTAAGTGTTTATTTTATGCAGCTAAGTAATTTTGTTTGCTGCGTACATTTGGTAATTGTTCATTTCAATTATAAAATATCAAAAGGGTTTTGTGGAACCTGAATTGTTTAATTTCCTTTGACTGGTCAAGTTTGCGGACCCCTGATCGATATGTAAATCAATATTATTTGCACTATGTTGGTCCGCGGTAACAGAATTTGCGTTGTTGTACGCTGCTCTGTGTTGTCACACTGACAATAATATTGTCTTCTATTGATGATAAAGAGTCTCTACCTTATTCATTCACATGTATGATTTTTTTTTTTTTTCTTATTTATTTACTTCTTCCTATGTTAATCTGTAAACAACATCTATGCCGAGGCGGACGAGTGCCACATTCATGACGTGAACTATAAATACGAGAAATAAGAAAATGTGCATCCTGTGTGAGATCACATTATATGCATTGGTTTAACAACTTCCCACAACTGCAAAGTGAGACAAACAAAGCAAAGAAAAAAAAAAATAAAAATCACCAACACCTTTAATGGAGCGACCGTGGAGCCGTGCAATCTACAGCACACTATAATGGCTTCTCAGGGCTGTGATATACAGCTTTGGTTTTCCTGCTTATTTGCAGAATAAGGTGCCAGCTTCTAATCATAAAGTTTATCTACTTTTTTTTTTTTTTTACTCCTGCACAGCTGAAGGTCCTGCATTAATTCTTTCTTTTGTTTGTGACTCTCAAACATGGAATCATCGATTGGAGCGTGTGGAATCATCCTGACGAGTGACTGAGCGAACACTGACCTCCATATGTTTGGTGTCTAAGGCATACAGCGTTTCTAATATTCTTTTTTTTTTTTTTTTTATGAACAAATACATGGACTGAAACACCTGCGTATTAGACTCGCAGGTCCCTCAGGTTTAGACAATATACAGTTAAGGCAGAGTCTAAAGCTACCTTCACCGAGACTATGCACTCAGAGCAACACAGCAATTACTGCAGTGTTTTCAGCTGAATTTGCCTAGCCGTGCGTCAGGGCTCTGAGAATCTTCCTTTTCACTAAGATGCTATTACATCCTGCCCTCAGGTGATTTAACTTTTCAGCACCGAGCTCAGGTTGTGTGCTGTATGATATTATATATGAGCTCGGAAGATTTTAGGAGGTTATTGCAGTTTGAAAATGCAATGATACACTGTTCCTATTGTACTTCCTTGGATATGCAGCAATGAGAGATTGAAAGCGAGAGCTCCTCTGCAGTTAGCGACTCCCCCCCAATCTACCAGCTTTGCAACTTTTTAATAACATTTCCCTCTCTGCAAGACGAGCACTATTGGATAATGTACCGCTAGCTTTATCCATGAGAGGATGATTAAAACCTGCTGCCAGGAGCTGATAGCATTAGACAGCCACCACTACTGCGCGACCTTCACCATCTATCATCTATCAACTGTCAAAAAAAAAAAAAAAAAAATGTTGGTGATGTGATTAGTAGGGTTGAGAGAGAGAAAGACAAAGAGGGTGCAGGCAAATGTGGATGTGAGGGTTCATTAGCATCATTAGCCGTGAAGCAGTCTTGAAGGTCAGCTTTTGTCCAATGCATTTATCAGAGTGGCTGTAGTCGTTCGTGTTGACCTTCCCTTCATCAGCTTAACAGTCATGTATCGATTCCCCTTGTGTTGTACAGAGTGGTGTCACTCAAGGCCCGTCGGATGAACCTTCTTCTGAAACTGCCAGATTGAGTTTCTGATGATGAACAAGCCGCACTCGGACCGTCGGTGTTGCATTTCTATTACGGGTAATCGTTGCTAACAACAAAACACTGATGAATAACCATCCAGCGTGTTGAGGAAACGTTGACCGTGTGATGAATAAAATGAAAATAGCACCACAGCTGCGGCAGATTTTCTTGTTCTGGTTATTAGCATAATTACACAATAATAGAGAGAACACGGGGTGACTAGAAGAAAACCTTTAGATTGACAATGATATCCTTGCTGAGATGTAATTCTGCTCGACTGTTTCTTAGAACTCTAAGACCGATTGGTGTCAAGCATTTGTCGTTTGATTCTTTGAGATAGCATTCCTCCCTGAAGGTGGAAAAAAAAATAATCCACAGATTATCAGTCATCGAGGTCTACAATATACGCTGCTCACCAGGGAAGCTTTGATAAAACTTAATCATCACCGTCATCCGGTATACACAAGCTTCACTGTGGCTATAACGTTTCAGTTCCAGCATGTTGCACAAAGTTAAGTTGAGCCTAGCTACTGTATAATATAAGGGCAGAATGGGTTAATTAATATAAGACTGATCGTGAACAACTGTAAGGATCCATGCCTAAAAAGAGTACCACAGATGAACCATTTGTCTTGTACAAAGAAGGCCAGAAAAAGTTGCATTGTGTTTTGGTGAATTAAGAAAAGGCCTGTAACAGGGAACTGAAGTCAGGAGTGGCAGAGAAGTATGTAAGGTTGGTGCAGGACATGGGAACAGTACAACGGTGGTGAGGTGTGCTGTTGGAAGGACAAAAGACTTCAAGGTGGAGGTGGGACTGCATCAAGGATCAGCCCTGAGCCCCTTCTTGTTTGCTTCAGTGATGGACAGATTGACAAAACAGACAGAAGTCTCCTTGTAGGATAATGTTTGCAGATGACTTTGTGATCTGCAGTGAGAGTAGGAGGACCTTAGAGAGGTGGAGGTTTGGACTGGAGAGAAGAGAAAAAGTCCCCTGAAAAAGGGACAAGCGATATCAGATCGAGTCATCCCTACAGCCAACCATGCTGCTCTTCCGGTCAATAACTAACATGAAAGTCTTCGTTAACTACCCAACTCTATTACTCAGCCCGGATTAGAAGTGTCACAATGTTAAGTCCACTGTGGAGACAAGCCTTATGCAGTCCCCATCACCCCGGAACTACTGTCTATGATTGTGAACGCAAGATGGCAATGTAAAGGCTAATGACATATTCATATCTTATTATTATGAAATAAAGGGAATAGCACTCAATCAGTCAATCTATATCACAGTGATATTAACATTTCGGCACATTTTTTTTTTTACATATACAGGTTCAGAAATGTTAGACCTGCTTTGATGTCTGATTCAGACACTTAAAGATATAGCGGACAGTTATGTTGGGAGAGTTTGGAGATGGTTTGGACAGTCCCTCTCTCGTTCGTCTTTTTGATCTACACATTTCCCAAAATGTTCCTGCATTTTTAGGTCTGGCTCTTGAGAGCACAGCATGGAGCCTGCACGTCACTGCAGCGTCACCGTTTTTGTGGCTTCCACTGACAGAAGTGCAAAAGCCTGTGCACAGGAGGGGGTTCACATGAACACCACGGTTGTCAGGAATAAATGGACTGCCTTAGATCATAGTGTTTATGTAAGAGGAGGAGGAGGAGGAGGAGAAGATAACACTTGTACAGAAGCCTTGAGAATTGTTTTTCTACAGGAATACAGATTTACATCCACAGATGATTTCCAAAAATTATGCATTTAGCACTGCGATAATAATAAGATGAGCACAATGGCAATTTATTCACAACCTTAATTATAAAGGTATGCAAAACACTGGTTGAAATGTTGAATCTGTTATTTATTTTTATTTTTTTAATGCTCAAAGTCTCCTATTGAGCGTGCACCTGGGTTTCAGAACTGTCTTTCAGCTTGAATATGTTTTTTTTTTAATTTTTTTTTTTTTTTTTTTTTTTCTGTCGCCATCCCCCGTAATAGAGTTAAAATTACAGGTATTTTGCTGTAATGATCACCTTCATGTTCACGGAAAACCCATAACCCCTAAGTGCATAAATATGACAATGGAGAACAGAAAAGAAAAAATAAGAAAACAGGATTTTGGCACCACTGCGGCGGCTGAAAGGAGTAGATGCTGTAATGGAAGCAGAGTTTAGACAGACGGGCTGCATCTCGTCAGTGGACTGACCCTCAAATCCATTAGTTGGTCAAAGAAATCTCCAAAAATCTTCAGAGTGATCAACCAAAATAACCTCATCCCTTTTTAATCACTTTGTTGAGTCAATGTCAATGTCATTGGTGTGGAAAGATTGGATTTCCAGGGAAAGATTGAAGACCAGGTAGTTAAGTTGGCTCCTTCCCGTGGAAGGAAGGCTCATGAGGGGCTTGTATGGTCTGATGTGATTTGGGTGGTGGTCATGAAGACTGCCGTCCCCGCTACCTGGTAATGGTAGCAATCGATGAAAGATGGATGGACTTAGTATTGTCCTTGTTGGTAAAATCCAAGTATCTGACTGCAGCTTGACTTGGGTATTACTTTCAAATGCAGTGAACACACTCACAAATGAATCGTCTCCTCGTCAACATAGTCGTCAACATATTATTTTTCGTTTTTTTTTTCCAACCTTTATGGGTATGGGAAAAAAATGCACGTGGTCTGGAACTGATCAAGTTTGAAATAGACATGAAAAGAATCGGTGAAGACTTTACAGGGGGATATTCTACTAATTGGGAAGTTAGCGTTGCTGCCCAGCAATTAGCAAACGTAAAAACGATAAAAGTGCAATCCCTGTGAAACTCCAGGGATCACCTCCTAGGCAAGACCAAACACTTGGTAGAGAGGTTGGCTCCTTCTAGTGGGCTCAGAACCAGCAAGGGCTGGTGTGATGAACTTGGGGGGCAGTTGTGGAGACTGTGCTGCTACCATAGCCCAGTAACAGACAAATGGATGAAGCTAGATGGATGGATGGAGAGTCTTTTGATGCGCCATAACATGTGTAAAGAAAATCTACCAAATGCTTCTCTAGCTCAGACCAAAGATGCGTCTGTGTTGGGTGTGTCGTTGGGTGCAAGAATGTTCCGTGGTATATCGCTTCGCTTGTCTACCTCGAGTGTCGACTCAATGTACATTTCCTCTATATCAGGGGTTTTCAAAGTGTGGGGCGGGCCCCCATGGAGGGGGGCGCGGTGTGGTGCTGAGGGGGGCCCGTGTGACCCTGGGGAACATGCTTTTTTTCCCGCCGTACTACAATACATTGTAATTGCACAACCTTGTGAGTTGAACTATATCCCGTCTCTTTATGTTAACAAGGATACAATGTTATGCAGAGGTGTACTTATAACTATTTTATAGACAAAAGGTTATTTATACTTGCGGCGGAGAGTGGGTGGTGGGGTCGCAAATTGTTTTCTTCTTGCTGGGGGGGGTGTAACAGAAAAAGATTGGGAAGCACTGCTCTGTATATATTTTCTAGTTGACTGTGATAAATTGAAAAGGAAAAATATTCTCAACCAACGATTGGTTGTTCTTTCAGTTTTCTCTTTCCAATCTTGTTGATTCCATCGTTAAAGACAATCTAAGTCAAAAGTACTTTAGACCACCACTCAATGAGACATTTGCCTTCATATGAATAAACCTGCCTATGTATTCTTATGTCTGCTGTTTTGTTTATGCTGACAAGCCCGTGCAACAGGAAGAAGCCGCTCAGATGGGTAACAACAATTCTGGATTTTGTCTTTATCTGGAGAAAACAGACCAACAATATTTCAACCCTCCTCTGTTTTTGCAGCATCTCAGCCGCATCCCCGCTCACACTCTCTTCCTATAAAGAGAGCTAGTTGGCAGTAATGGCTTCCTGGGGGACAGATAGGAAACAGACCCTACAGAGGTAGATAGTGCTCCTCTCCAAAGTCCCATCTTCTTGTAAATTTGCAGCAGTCCCGGCAGTGCGATAAAACAGATGCAGAATTTACAAGCCGCAGTAGCAGAAACACACTTTTGAGTTATGAGCAACAACATGAAATTGAACTTCAGGCAAGTGGCTAAGACATCCCTGTTTCCACCTTTGGTTATCATTAATGTTTTTCAATTCAAAAAGGAAATTTAGGAAACAACCTGAGGGTGGAGGAAGAGGAGAAGGAGGAGGAGGGAAAAAAACAGCCAATTGCTTGTTTTATAGTGGAGTATAGTATCCCAATACTATTGATGACAGAGTTTTATGACAGCGAACACCCTGAATTTTAACTGTGTCCTGAGGTGGCACCGGCAGACAAGGAGGGAGGTGGAGACGAGGTCATAAAAGGACGATGGGAGCGATGTCTTCATGTTTTCACGCCTCTCAAGAGGTCGGGGGATTTTGTGAATGGATTCAGGGCTCAGATGAGGCTCTCACAACTGCCATCGATCTCAGTGAATTGCCCAAGTACAACAGATGATGGACAAGGTTTTGGAAATGCAGGGTAACTTCCAAGAAATAAACGAAATCCTCCTGTGTCCAGGTAGAGTTTCAATGATTTTCCAATAAAGGGTTTTTGTCCCTAAATGATCCATTTTCTACTCCAAGTAGATGCGTCTCTGGAGATTGCTTGAATTACTTAAAAGTATAAGTGATCAATACCCAATGTAAGCCAAACTCGTCCATTGAGTCAGAAAGAGGGGGGTTTCAGAATAAAATATTTTTAGAATTTGGAGGAAAGGGCGAAAGAAAACATCAAAATAAACCCAAAACCTAGTGTGAGTTGCACATAAACAATAAAATTTAGGAGTGGGAGCTGCTCGCTTTGTGGCAATATTCACCCTGAAGCAGACCCATAATTTCAGCATTTCATCAAAGTCCAGTACAATCACTGGACCAAACCCAGCCGTGGGCCATCAGACGGCTGCACTCAGACCCAAATAATAATCAGCATCTGTGTCTGTCTGAGTAATGACAAACATTTCTATGGATATTACCTTCAACCACTGAGTGGCTTCATTACTTCTCATTGAATGATGTTTCTTTTTACACACAAGGCTGCCGCTGTCGCTTCACTCACTTTAACACGGTGTATAATTAATGAAATGTTACGCCTCAAGTTTTTTTTTTTTTTTTTTTCTTCCCCACACCAAAATGTGCAACATTTACCACAGATTTGCTACACCCTTTTTAATACTTTTAATTATTACATTTTGTACAATTTATCTTTGTATTTTATTTTATATAAAATCCCTTATAATAGGCCGAGGTCTCAGTCCATAGCTATGCATAAAAAAAGAAAAACATTATTCAAAGTTACGTAGTGCACAAAAAACAACTCTGGTCTTTCACTGCCAATGCAAATTCAGATAAAAATACAGAGAAAATCTGTATACTTATTTTGAAAATCCGTACTTCACAGCATATTAAAAGAAGAAATATTAGACCCCCCCATGATTTCTTCAATTTCCTGTTAATTTTTAAGGCTTGTGCTACTAGTACTGTACATTCATGAGTCACTTACTGAGTGGCTTACTTTTTTTTTTTCAAATTGAGCAGCATTTTTCAACTCACACTGCACGATCCAATCTTCTTCTTCTTTTTCTTTCGGCTTATCCCATTTTTCAGGGGTTGCCACAGCTAGTCAATAATTTCCATCTCACCCTGTCCTGCGCATCCTCAACTCCAACGGCAACCACCTCCATGTCCTCCCTCACTGCATCCATAAATCTCCTCTTTGGCCTTCCTCTTTGTCTCTTACCTGGTAGCTCCATGTCTAGCATTCTTCTCCCAATATAATCACTGTCCCTTCTCTGAACATGTCCAAACCATCTCAGTCTGGCTTCTGTAGCTTTTTCTCCAATCCTTCCTGTCTGTGTTGTCCCCCTGATCACCTCGTTCCTGATCCTGTCCATCCTTGTCACCCCCAAAGAGAATCTCAGCATCTTTAAACACTGCACGATCCGATGATTAGGTGAAATTGAACTGCTAACACTGGAGGATCATTCACGACATGTCTGAGTCCTGTAGCCTTTAGATAAAAGGGTCTAACAAATGTCCTTTAGGGTAACGTGAATACAGATATGTAGAAGAAAACTTGAGAAGACAGTTGTTACGAACAGAAAAATAAAAAAGTATACTGCTGCGACCCCCTGAGGAGGAAGAAAGAATGTGAGTTGTGTGGATGCTCACAGTTTCTCTCTGAGACACAATGAGAATTCCGTAATTTCCGGACTACAAGCCACAACTTTTGTCACACAATTTCAACCCTGTGGCTTATGCAGAGATGGGGCTAATGTATGCATTTTTTCTAACGGCTGCCAAGGGCACTCGAGCAGAAAAGGTAAGAGTGAGAGTCACAACTGCCAATAAATACCTTAGAAAAAGAACTTTAACATATGGTAAAGCGCTTTGTACATGAACAAAATGACCATAAACTGACTCATCATGGAATGTGCAAAAATAATGCAGCACATGCGGCTTATAGTCAGGTGTGTGTTATGTATGTACAAAATGTTTTTTTTCCTTTAAAAAAAATGTATTGGGTGTGGTTTATAGTCCGAAAATTACGGTAATGAAAACACAAAAACTATTTTTCTGAAAATTTGTGCCATTCTGTGATCAGACAATGAAAATAATTGACAATATGTATGGACCAATGCATGTGTTGGAGCGGCAAATCAAGGGCAATCGGCATGTTTGATTTTGACGATCATGAGGTAGTTGGGAGGTGATTATTTCTAGTGGTTACCCGTCGTTACCCATCGTTACGACTCAACACGCTCAAACTCAGCCAAACATCAGGCCTGATCACCGATCGTCGCACAACTGAAAAAATCGTGGCAAAATCGCACAGTGTACACTGGCTATAGGAAAGTAGGGCTGGGTATTGATTCAAATTTTCAAAATCGATTCGATTCGATTCACAAAGGTTCGATTTGATTAAATTCACGATTCACTTCGGTTTTCGATTCAGTTTTTGTCATATCAATTGTAGATCGGTACCAACGTTATTCTCAGAAGAATCAAAGCTAATATTGAAACTTAATCCATTTGCTTATAAAAAATGTATTTTTTTTACATTTATTTCCATCACAAATTTACTCAAGGCAGTCATATTAATCCATCATGCATTTTTTATTTAACATGACTAGTTTTAGATTTTAACATGACTCTAGTTTTAGATTTTAGTGGCATTTGTTTTACGTGCGAGTGTGTTAACTCGCACGTAACCACGTAAATACGTAATCACCTGTGGTGCATTAGTTCACGTAAAGTTGTTGGGAAAAGAAGGGAAAAAAAAGATCGATTTATGAATCGATATCGTCCTATGAACAAACAAAAAATGATTAAAATCGATTCATCGATATTTTAACCCAGCCCTATAGGAAAGAAAAGCCGATTCCTTCCGGGGAATACACCAACGCATATTTATGTAATTATATTTTTTTACAACACCTTTCAGTCACTGTCGCAATGTTGCATCACTGTGTCTTCATCTTCAGCGTTTTCTCTGCTCTGATTATTAAAGTGCTGTGAATATTTATACGTCAACACATCATTCCCAGGATCAGTATTCCACTCGGAGACTTTCATCAACTCCTCCTCACGCTCAGGCTCCTTCATCTTTTGTGGAAGTGAGTAAGAATTGATTATCATTAATTCCGACTGACTCCGTCACTTCAGCTGCCACTCTTCGCCTGATTGGACACTCAGAATCCAAGTGATTTGCAGTCAGAGTTGTGCCGTCATTTTTTCCAGAGATGAAAAAAAAAAAAAAAAAAAGGCACAGACACAGGCTGGTATCTGGTGCCGTTGTTTATCATCGACGCCATTCACACTGATGGTACAGCAAACTGAAGGGGGCGTAATTAGCCCAATCAGAAGCCGCAGGCCAAAAGAAAATCTAAGAGCTGCAGAGTGAGAGGCTGATCTGAGCATTCATTCGGAAGGAAACCGTTTCTGAGGCGGTTTTTGGACCCAGTGTGTGGATTTTAATCCACTTTCTTATTTGTCAAATATGATTAATGCAAAGCACGGAGTGGGGGGAAAAAAGTGTCGTAGTAGAACGATTCTAATTTCCACACTTTTCTGTGCGAGTCTTAAACCATATGATTGGATCATTAAAAAGAGATTGTTAATTAACTTGTAGGAGATTGTGATGCTAATGTAAAACACCTCTATTGCCTCTAAGATTCTGCAAAGTTGATAGCTAGTTTGTAGACACCCTGGTTTGTCTACACCAAGGGTTGGGAACCTATGGCTCGCGAGCCAGATGTGGCTCTTTTGATGACTGGATCTGGCTCTCAGCTAAATCAGGTGTTTTTTTGTTTTTTTTTAACAAATAACTAATTCATAATTTTGCTGTTATTTAAATAAAAATACAGAAGAAAGACATGGGATAAAACTAAAACAGATAAATGAATCTGACGCATCTGCGACGCACAGCGTAGAGCCTATCCTTTCTCTACTCCAGTGTGAGGGACGGCCCTATATATTTCAAATTTGAGTGGAATATAGTGAGTGCTGTTTTAATCAAGAAATAAATTTGCACTTGTTTTTGATCAGCTCATTTGTGCACACCGAACACTTTCAAGCAAAAAGATGGCAAAAAGAAAAAAAGATAAAATATACTATAAAACAGATATATGGCTCTCAGATTGGATTTTCAAACATACAGCCAGTGGCTTTTGGGCCACTATTATTTTTACAATGAAAAAAAAAAAAAAAACAAACACCTAAGGATGGGACTGGTGGCCTAGTGGTAAAGGAAGAAGACTTAGGTCCTCAGTGATTCAGGTTCTAACCCACCAGCCCGGGTTGTCATTAAGGCGCTCTGATTATAGGACTTTCCAGACGCATCTGACTTCCAGTGGGTTCACCACCCACAGTAAAGTAACAGTATGTAGCAGTGTGATTTGGGTGGCAGTCGTGGAGACTGCTTCCCTTTAGAATTGGCAAAAGATAAGAGAACGAAGATGAATTAATGGAATTCAGGGGCAAAGATGCTAGGTGCTAATAACCAGTATTTCAGCATTAGTTCCTTCTTCTTGGTTTTGGTCACTACTCTCTAGTTTTTCTTTCCAGTGTTTAAAGGGTGTAAAGATTATCTCCATTAACTCAACTCGTCTCCCCAACTGCCACCCAAAACCCACTGCTCCATACTATGCGCCTTCTTGTTGATATTGATTTGCAGGTGTTGCCACAGCAAGTCAACAATTTCCATCTCCCCCTGTCCTCTGTATCTTCAACTCTAACTCTAAATCCTTCATCTCCTCCTTGGCCTTAATCTTTGTCCTCTTTTCAAATCAACAAAAATGAGTTTGCCAGCCCTGGTCGACAGTGCCATGTAAATCTCATAGTGGTGATGTTTGGTCCAAGAATTAAACTTCTAAACCAGACCTGGGCAAGCCAAGGCCCGGGGGCCGGATGTGGCCCGGTTTGCCTTTTATTCCCACCAAACTTCTCCAAATTATACTGTTAATTTATAATATCGCTGTCCTTCTACCTTGTCCCTGCAAAGCCAGCATCTCCCCAATAGATGGTGTCAAGGAGGCTGAAATCATTTATCCTTTATTCAAATACTTTACTCATCATTTATCTTAGTTCAAGGAAATACTCAATCTTTCTGATCCTGACCTAGCAAGGTACATGGCCCGCGAGTCAAAATAATTGCCCAGGCCTGGTCTAAACAAATACAATTAAAGATTCCTAATTGTCTTTTTTGACTACATGCAATACGATTCTAAGATTTTAAATCATTCAATTTTCAGGGGGATATTCAGATTTCTCTCTGCCTATTATTCACTTTGGTGATGACTTAAATGCAGAGGACACATTTTTGTGTCTGTGTGTGTGTGTGTGATCCTCCACTACTCTGAAATACACCCTGATAGTGAATGTTATAGCGATCTCCGCCTTTAAATGCTCGAGGTTTAAAAGTTAAGCAAAATCTGGAATGGAGCTGTTGACCTTTAAAAATGCAGGGCTGGCGTCCGCACAAACTTCACTCAGTTCCACATAACTTTTGTTTATATGGCCAGCCGGTTTTATACAGTAAAAGAAAAAGCAAAGCAAAACACAAAAATGTCAAACCTATCTGGGGTTTTAGCTGCGGTGGAGGTTTAAATGACAAATCAAAGCTGGTCGGTGTCTCCAAATGTTCCATTAAACAAATGTCTGGGTTGTTTCTCACTCTGGTCCCTGAAGCTACAATCTGTTCCACTTGCATAAATCTTAAGCAACAATGAGCAAGAGTTTTTAGAGCTTTTTAGATAATGTGGATAGGTTACCTGTTAAACATGTTAATTATGGCTTCACTTGATTTTTTTTTTTTTTTTTTTTTCTCTTTTTCTCTCGGTTCTTCCTTGGCCCCGTGAAGCAGCTTTGATGGAGATTCAGCTCAACGCAGGGGGAGTTGGAGATTTGCTGTAATTGGCTCCCACTGAGTTTTGTAAAGATGGAAGCCCAACATGTGCTTTATCTGCTCAGCTCCATTAGCTTAATGGTCCATTTGTAGCAGTGATGTGCTGAGGTGAGCTCAGACAAGGTTTATGGAACTATTTCTGCTCTGTATCCCTCTGCTGCCATCGCACACTCAGATCTTTCCTTTTTTTTTTTTTTTTTTCCCGCTGCAAATGGTGAAGGTTAGTGAAGAGAGGAAAAACCAGACAAATGATAAGAAAGAAGACTGTTGGGAGAGTTGGCGAGCAAACCCAAATGACCCTACTTCCTTAAAGGAGAAACCATACTTTTCCACAACTTATACCAATCAGTTTCTGTTTTTATCTTATCTAAAGATTTAAAGCCAATTATTATCTTTTTTTTGCAATTAGGACAGATTCCTCCACACTTCCTGCTGCAACATTTTTGACCTGTTTCTTGAGATACTTCAGTGATCTTAGTGTTGCGGTAACAACACTAATACGACACTAACGACACCTTCATATACAGCTCTAACTCACACTCTGATGTTCACAGGAAATTCCCTAATTAAGAAAGTATTTACTGTGAAAAAAATCAGCAGGAATTGCAAGTTTAATTGGACATAAAAATCTTTGTGTTTAATTAGAGGTGTTCATAACCGCTAGTTCTATATTAATAATGTCACCAATTTGTGAAGATTCACATTCATGCAGATCTAAAGAGTTGAGTTCTGAGAAACTTGGAGTCGACAGATGTTTCATTCGACAACTGAGGAGATTTTTGGTTGATGTAAATGCCCCTGAATATCACGCCTAGATGGAAAGCATACTCAGTGACACTGACACCTACAGGAGGCTGAACTCAATCGGAAGCTACAAGTGCAAAATAGTGAGCAACCTACAAGACCTTAAGAATGGCAAAATATAAATTAAAGAACCTTCCACCAAATTTGCCGACGCAACTCTTTTCTGTGCATATATGGTCTCCGAAAAATGTATGTAGCACTAGACCACTGTGGACGTGTAATTTCTTTCTCCAGGAGGTGCAAACATAACATAAACCAAACATTGAGCAAACTATTAAAAAAAATCAAAGAGTATTAAAACCAGCTTAAATTTAACATTTCAAAATCAACATAAATCATACTGTTCAAACACATATTCACATGTTGGCAAACTTACGGCAATGCCTTGGAAGTGCTTTACTGTGGATGGTGATGGATGGCCAAAGTCACAGCGCTGCCCACGCCACGCTGTGATACCCGATGCGAAAACGAGGAAACCGGAAGTCACAAGCCGGAAACCGGAAGTGAAGCGAGAAAAGCGGAAATTATATTGAACGGACGTTTCCTTATATAAAAATTACCAAACATACAATATTTCTTCCAAACACAACTCCATCAATATATATCAAATTATCAGAATTATTTTAATAACATTTACTTGTCATATGGTGTCCTAGTGGTTAAGGAAGCAGATTTGGGTCCACAGGGCTTCAAGTTTCTATCTACCAGCTGCCAGGTTGCCACTGAGGTGCTCTGAGCATAGCACTGTCCCGACCCGCATCACCTCTTGTGGGGTCACCACTTACAGAAAGGTTCACAATACGGTGCAATGACATTTGGGTGGCACCAGCTACCCCTGCGAACCAGCAACAGACAAGCAGAAGAAGACAAATTAATTAATCGGCCTTGGAAAGAGTCTCCCTACGACTTAAAGTAAGTAGCATCGTTATTGTCACCTAAAACTTTGACAAATACGGGCTACAGTTCTTTCCCCAATGGTAGGTTACATCTCCAAACACATTCAAAACTCCATAGACACCAAGAAGAGAACTGAATTGAAGCTAATTTGATCACACTTCACTTGCATCCCCAGAACAGAAGCAGTAAAGGTAGTTGGAAACAAATTATGGGAGGACATTTTTTTTTTTACACCATGGCCTCCCTTCATCCACTGTAGCAAATCTCTACATAAACTTTACTTATATATTATATATATATTATATCTTTACTTCTACATTTGTTGTAATTGCTTAAACAATTCTAGTTTTACAGTATATATATACTGTATATATAATGTATATATATATATACTGTATATATATATATATATATACATATATATATATATATATGTGTGTGTGTGTGTGTGTGTGTTTGTGTGTTAAAAGAAATACACTGGAATTCAGACTTAGCCAAAAGGTGTTCATATCAACAATGAGACTGGAACACTACATGTGACAGGAGTGCAGCCAATTACTGATGTTAAATCAACATATTAGAAACACCCTTAGAATAAATCCACCGTTTGTTTATCCTCTTGTCTTTGGTTAATGTTCAGTACCATCAGGAGCATTTTTCTAAATTTGTTGGTAACAAAATAAATGCGACAACAAAACCACAAAAAAAGAAAAAACAAGAAAAAATCAGATTTATTTGTCTCAAAGACAAGGCAAGACAACCCTGTCTCAAAGACAACAAAAACCCGATTTCCTACACATCCAATGTCCTTAACTACAACATGCATGGGTTCGACATTTTCTGACTCTTTCCTTGAAAGAAACTGACATGCATGGTTTTTCAGCAGTGTTTTTCACAGCAGTCCACCCTGTGTCCCACACTTTACTGCCTCCCTGATAGCAGACGGTAGCCGCC
>JAFBJS010007713.1:10871-26018 GCA_016785265.1 Paraplagusia blochii | reverse complement strand
TGTGTATCAGAGGAACTGCCATTTCGTAGGTAAAGCAGCAAAACTTCTTTAGAACTTTGAATATCAGCTTAGATCAGCCCAGTGGTTCCCAACTTTATTTTTAGTTCCCAACACAACCTTATTTTGACATCACAAATTTTTTCCAGGTCCAGTTCCTTAACCAACCGGCTACTACTGCCCCTATCGTTATAACTAGTGGAAATATTTTCAGCAAGGTTGAGAAACACTGGATTATCCACAGAATTTTCCATTAAGTGCTATTTTTTTTAAATTATTTTTGGTGAGGTGAGCTGTCATTTTTTCTAAGGCAGTAAAGTCATCACTGTTATTACTATTTGAGATGTATATGTGTGTACTTCGAGGTAGATATACTTTTAGATACTTGCTGTGCATAGGGAAAGGCAGTTGAATATGTGGTGTGCGAACAGCGTACTAGTTTCAGATGGTTAGAAAACATATTTAACTCTGATGGTTTAAAACAGCAGTATCAATCTCAAATTAGTTGAGGGCCACTGTCCCCACTGTCATTTTGCCAAAGGGCCCCATTAGCAGTTATATACAATACAGGAGAAAGGCCACAAGTTTGAGACCCCTGCATTTAAAATCAAGGTCATCATGCAAGTGTGCAGTCATCACATCATCAGTTATATGAGTAGACCAGGGGTATTCAACTAAAACGCCAACAGGTCCAGTCAGAAAAAAAATTATTCAAATAAAGGTCTGGAACATCATGTCCAACTTGCCAGAGTGTTATATGTTGTAGTAGTATAAACATCTTCAAATAAAGCTCTTAACTTAAGAGAAATAAAGTGTTGCAACAGCTTATATAATTTTTCTTTAACACACCTTGTCAGAACAATCTCAACCACTTTAACAATACAAATCATAACAAATCAACAATTAACAATTAAACACTTTCAGTTTCTCTGAACCCGCTTCCCTTGTCTCCCTTGACTCTCTCTCTGTCCACGTCTCCGTCTGTGGCGGCTGTTTCTCTCCCTCTCACGCTGCCTGCCGCTGTTAATTGCCGAGAATGCCGAGAGTTGATTGGCTGAAAAGCACCACTTGGGATAATTTAACCTGTACACGATTGGTCAGTTTATTTCCTCATACCGGCGCAGCTTTTTCCTGTGTTTACAATGGCGTTGGTCATAAACACTGAAAAAGCTGCGCACCGTATAACTATCCCGTTAAGTTCATCTGCCGTATAAATAGATTATAGATCCGGGTCCGTACAGGACTACCCCTGGGTCCGGACACGGACCGCGGTCCGCCAGTTAGTGACCTCTGGAGTAGACCTACAATGAAAAGTGCAGTAAACCAGAGCTCCTCCATAAACTGCACTTTGTCAACGTCATTGAAGAATACAAACACACATGAGATGTCCAGTAGAAAAAAGGCTTAATGCAATAAATATAAAAATGGAAATGACACAGTGACACAATAGAAAAGGTCTTGAATATGTAGAAGTAGCTTGTAACAGTATCTATTTTTGTTAGTAATTCACATTGTCTTTATGTTAGAGCTGGGAATTATGGACCAGAAAGTAAAAACATAGATGCTTATTGTTACCGACAAATCCTTTACATGCCTCTTATATTCAAATATGAATTCCTATCAGAGAAATGCATTGATAACTCATTAAATAAGCAATCAACTTTGTTTATTAAACCTTGTTTTCCTGAAACCTTGCAAGAAATAATTCCCTTGAATCCTCTGTCTGCACTGTAACCATATCTCTGATAGCAGAGTCTCCTTTTTATGTAGTCTCTGTTGGGAATACTGAAGTGTGCTGAAGAATCACAGTTCCTCACAAGCACTTCAGTTCTGTACAGCAGTGTTTGTGTCACTGGGCTCAGGTGCTTGTGCGTGTTTTCCCTTTGTAATAAATTAATTCTACATGCGACTCTGTCTGATCTCTCCCTCATACATATAAATGAATTTGCTATGTGGTAGATTTCTGTGTCAGGACACAGATACTAGATATAGTGAAATTAAAAGCCCGGGCTGATTTAAGCAGCGGTTTCATTCTCAATTATTATCATCAAAGAAACCTTGATCACCCAGCTGGGGCGATGACTCTGCTTGAAACACTAGTGGGACCTGGCTTGACCACAGAGCCATAGTTAATGAATACCAGTCAACTTCGTGTTGAATTGTTAATCTAGTGTCTTATCTGATCCCTGTGCACAGAGATATTTATTTCATTTTCATTTTATGCACCATGTCCATGCACGTTTGTCCCCTAAAGTTTGTAATATATGGAGATTACAGCACACTTACTTGGCAAGGTATGTTTGGGGCAGTGGTGGCTTAGTGGTTAATGAACCAGACTTGGGTCCGGAGGGTTCTAGGATCAAAAGTTACCATTGAGGTGCGCTGAGCATGGCATCATACTAGGGCTGGGTATTGATTCAAATTTTCTAAATCAATTCGATTCACAAGGGTTCTCTTATACACATCTCCACAGTCAACAAACAACAATTCAGTTTTTGTCATATCAATTATAGTTCGGTACCAACGTTATTCTCAGAAGAATCAAAGCTAAAATTGAAACTTAATCCATTTGCTAATAAAAAAATGTATTTTTATTTTTTATTCCATTTTATTTATTTATTTCCATCACAATTTTTTTATTTAACATGACTTGACCCAAAATTACAGAAGGCAGAATTTGGTTTTAGATTTTATATTTTAGTGCCATGTTGTTTTTACATTTGTTTTAACCACGTAAATACATAATCACCTGCGGTGCATGAGCTCACGTAAAGTTGTTGTGAAAAGAAGGAAAAAAAGATCGATTTTTGGATTTATGAATCGATATTGTCCTATTAACAGAAAAATTGATTCAAATCGATTAATCGTTTTTTTTTTGTTTTTTTTTTTTTAAACTGAGCCCTACATCATACCCACTCACCTCTGCCTGGGTGCTCAAAGATGCCCACTGTTCACTTTGGTGATGTGATAAATGCAAAGGTGACATTTCCCTTCAGAGGAGTGTGTTCAAGGACAGTAATGTAACAATGATCAAAACCAGCAAATTCAGACTTTGAAGATGGTTGACTGTATTTTAACAATGTTGTTTTCAAGTGTTTTCAAGTCCAACGCAATGCTGGTACCTCCGTACAAACATCAATGTACACTCTTTGCGTATGTCAATAATGTAGTGGACATACATGTTTGAGGACTTCCAACAGTGCTTGGGGGTAAATGGGAGAATTGAGGCTTTAGTGCTGTACTGTTAGGCAACTGGAAAATGTTTGACTTCCCATTCAAGATGCTTCTTCTGAAAAAGTGAGAACATAGAGAAATATTTCCAGAGAAAATGTTTTTCCAATTGGCTAGGGAAACGTTTGGAAACTGGGAGGACTAGAATCTTCATAGATAACTGAGTCTAGGTTTTTGTCCATACCCACCCTGTCACTGTGGTTCAATAAGCACAACAGATCTATAAGGCTGAACAATAGCTGAGTAAGCACAGGTGAAGTTTAGGTTGTTGTACCATCGATTGCTGTGTAGTGAATAAAAAGCATTGGCTTGATTTAGCCTGAACTGAAATGAACTGTCGTGACTTTGCTTAGTTCAACCCCACTGGAAAAGAATTTGTGGTTTTTGCTCCCTCTAGATCCGCCACAGTGCTCATTTGTCTGTTTCCGTCTCCTGTATTTATTCCCTCCTCAGAGGTGGGATCAAATGCACAAGCTCTCTGATACGTGCACATGCAGATTGAAGTGTGTGAAGTTTATTGAGGATTGGTGGTTTTCCATATGGCAGGCAGATGCTCCTTCTAATCTTCCACACAGACACTGCCATTTGATAGCTGGTCTGAACTTATAATTACAGCCTGTGCCTGTGTTAGAGGACAGACATATATTTGTCAGCGTATGATTTCTGAGGATGACTCTGATAAATGTCCTCAGACCACCTCCGCTGACTCCTGTACATGTTCGTGAGCGTTTTTTTTTTTTTTTTTCACTCGATCAGTTGGTGATGGATGTCCACACAATCCATCACATTCCCATAACATTCTCTTTTGTATTTGTTTCTGAGCTTTCTTGTATTGCATAATAAGGGAAATGTAAGAAAGGGAGTGAGATGATGACATTAAAAGCAGGTCATTCTGATCCTTAACTCCCAAGTTATGCTTGATAAGTTACTCCCTTGTCAATTGCTTCAAAGGAGGCAGAACGTTTCTCCTTTTTTGCTTGTTGACCTGACTTTCCACAATATTTACTGCCCTGATATTAAAATGATACCATTTTTTTCTGTTTGTTTGAACTCTGATTTATTGACACAAGATATAGTTGTTTCTTTCTAGAAATTGTATAAAACTATAATATCAGTGTTGTGAGGCTGACATCTTGCAAGAAAATAAACTCGCATTGGCAGCAATGATCCTGCAGTAGTGCAGTAGTTTTTTTGGCCCTTCATGTCAACACCACCCTGACAATTTGTCTTTTCTTGTAAGTGATTGTAGATTAGACATACTTTAGGGTAACTTGTAGTTTGAACACTACCAGTATGTGTTGTGATTATTGTTAAAAGTACAACACGTTTGGCTTTTATTTGTGTATTTGTATGCGATTTATTAATATTTAAGGTAAAGAATGCACCGCAGCAATAAAATACACAACTCTTTTAAACATGCCCCAAAATATCATTACACATCTAATGTAACATGATCTGCTTTGTGTTTGACAATACTCTTTTATGACTATTTTATTGTGGCTTTAAAATAAATCTAAAGATGCAAGCGTTATTTTTTTTACGCAACTGCATTGGTTGTCGACCTCAGTGTGTCATGCGGTAGCTTTCTCCACTTTTTTCACTTGTAATCTGCTTGAACTCACTGGAATGAGAATAAACTGGATTATCTCATAATGACTGACAGGGCGTCAGATAAATCTGATGCCATCTGTTTTCAATGGAATCTGTTTAAACATTTGATGAGCATGTGTTTATTGTTTATTATCTCCCACCCTCACTTGGCTGTGGTCAGTGGTTAAGGTTTTTATTTTTGTCCTTTTGGAACATTTCTGTGGGGCGGGGCGGGTAGTTTAAAATATATATATTTTTTTCCACTTAAATAAATGGAGCCATGATTAGCAAAACAACATCTATTATTTATAACAGAAAACAATTTAAATTGTTCCATTTTGCTATGATTTATTAATAAGGAGGCAGATTCATTGGGATTTGGCTTCATGTCTGCCCCACCTTTCTAATCTATTCATGCAGAGATGCATGGAGACACACCGGAGCACACAGAATGATGTGCACTCAGAATGGCCGCAGGCGCCTTAGTGCCTTTTTAATGTTTCCAACAATTCCACCTGATTATCTGTTACACGAAGGTGACGGCGGTATTTCTTCCTCTATTCAGATTTTAACGATAGACCGCTATCTGCTCCTGACAGAATGTATTTTTAATGAGAGTGACCTAGACAGAAAAGTGTCATTTATTATTATTTAGTCTGCCTTTATAACATTGTAACACAGTGCTATGTTTAACTGAATCCAGTCCAATGTCCAGTGTCAATATAATTAAAAACATGAATATAAGATCCAGGGCTTTTGCACCAAGTGATCAGATTTATTCAGTATGTTTGCAAAAAGGAATGCATTTAAGTTTCACATCAGCTTGTAGCCTTCATTCAGCTGCCATCCCTTTTCAATCTATATCTCCCCACAAACATCCACAATCTTTTCCCAGCTATCAGCATCAAGGTTGTGTTTGTGTTGAAGGGTAAAGGCTGCGATAAAAAGCATTTGCATTGTGTGCCTTTTCAATGGATGTATAATGCAGGTAGAATGCTGAGGTGATAAGTTCAGGGCTTCGTTTAAAAAACATGAAAGTGAATATTTCCCCGTACAGTAGAACAGCAGACAGAAGGAGAATAACATCCAGTGTGTTTTCAGAGTGTGGGTGTGTGTCGGTAATAATAATTCAGTCAGTAATTCCTGCGATGTGAGGAGATTCTAACCAGAAGAGGTGTCTTTTTTCCCCCTTCTTTCTCCTCATTTACAGTCTGTCATGGTCCCTCTTACCAACTTTTCTCTTCCTAAAAGAAATCTTTTTTCCTTTTTATATATCCACTGCCCTATCCTGCCACCCACAGTTCTTCCGCTGATTTGTAATTGTATTTCTCTCCTATATTTCATCTTGACACTGATCCCCTAATCAGCACTGAACAGTTTTAGGGTTTACTTAAAAAATACCACTTCTTGTCTTACTTTCACCTCTCCTACTTTCTGCTCGTCTCCCCATCTGTTCATGATAGTCGGTAGAGAGCAACGTGTGCTGGCTTCAAAGTCTAAACATCCTCAGTGGAAGCCAATGTGCTTCTGCCTCTATGATCCCACTAGGAAACCTACCAATCATCTCTGTATCACAGAAATGAAAGCTTTCTGGGCCTGGGTTATTTGCATATCATTTGCATAAGAACCCCAAATGGCTGTTTTTGGAATGCCAAGAGGCTAAATTCAGTATTTATTACCCTGCTCATAACTAGTTCCCACTTTTCCATGGTATTTGCATCTAATTTGCATGTCCCTGAACCTGGATTTGGGAATAAGGGACCAGATGACCCAAATTGTTTCAATTCCAAAACTGAAATAAAAAATAAGCTGAGGAAGGTCTAATTATTACAATTAATCAAATTAGGATGCTTAACATGTGGAACATAAATATGTGAGCGCTCTGTTGGCCGCAAAGGCAAAACTGAGACAGCTTGCTTTTGAGGCAGACCTCCTTAGCTCGGAGTTAAACTTGTTTATATGCATGTGTTTCATTTGTCCCATTTGACAGGAACTTGATTATCTGTTTCGAACATGGAATTTAGGATTTGAGGATTAATTACTAAGACTCAGCCTCAGACCGCCTGATAGCAGTTACTGCATTGTCCAACAGGGGGCTTCTTAGCTGCTTGTTGTTATTACCATCATCTATGGAGAAATAAATGCAAAACTAGAAGATGTCCCACCCGTCCATCCCTTTTTCATCCGCTTATCCATTACTGAGTCGCTGGGGCAGCAGTCTCCACAACTGCCAGTCTCCACCGCACCATACTGTACCTTCCTGCAGGTGGTGAGCCCCCTGGAAGTCAACCGCCCTAATCGAGATTCAGACTTGCCTCAGACTTGAGGTGAACCCTGGAGTTTCACACCAAAGACAGAGACACTTTGCCTCTGGGCAAGTGAAGACCCAGATGTCTCACCATTGTAAAAAAAAAAAAAGAAAAAGATTGGGATAAATATACATACCTTTTATCTTTTGGATTAAATTGTGTATGTTTTTTGGCAGCTATAAGACCCTCATGTTTCATGTTTCAGCTAGAATAAGCACATGGCTGTTATATCTCAGAGCTACATCCTTATCTGCATGTCAAACACTCTACAACAGTTAAGGCTTGTTTCTACACAAAACTGGTTAGGGCTGATAAACAAACGGATAGGAGAAAATGAGACTGGGATGGATTTAGGTTACGCTGACGTGTAAGATTTACCCACCAGGCTGTTTGGAAGGTGAGGTACAACAACAGAAATTCCGGAGGATTTGGTTCTCTGACCAACCATGATCTGGCTGGTCAGAGTCATGATCAAGGCTTCATTTGACATACCCACAGAACTTTGGTCATGAAGTATTCCCATTCATCAACATCATAGTATTCTAAAAGTAAAAGCAACAGAAGTGTGTGAGGGGACTTTTGTAATAGAATTGCTTAAGTCCTCATCATAGATACTTGCGTACAGCATGGGCCCTTGTATTGTGTGCAGGAGCAACTGCTAACACAGGTGTATTGCGCAGTGGTGGCCTAGTGGTTAAGGAACCGGTCTGGGGCCTGGGGGTTTCTGGTTCAAATCCAACAACTACCAGGTCACCAATGGGGTCAACTGAGCATGGCACTGTCCTCACTCACTGCTACCCTGGTGCTCAAAGCTGCCCACTGTTTACTTTGGTGATGTGTTAAATGCAGAGATGACATTCTGCGGTGTGAAACACAATAACACAATGACAAGGAGTTTTCTTAAAAAAAAACAACACATAGTTCACCAGCAGCCATGTCTATTAACTTTCACAGTGACCAAATTACTTGTTTTTTTTCTGTTTGCGATAAAGAAATGCATAAAGCTTAGAAATGTATTCTGTTTTCCTTATCTAGTCTTTAGGTTGAGCCGTGCAAACTCATCAATCTGCTCTTAAATGAGGTTCACAACTTGGTCCAATCTCAGATAGATTGTATGATGCTGCAAAAATAAATGGAATAAGATGTACTAGAATAAACCTAATCTTTCAAAGATAATTTGTCAACATTGCTGTCTTCTGCTATCTACAGATTTCAGTAGACATCAGTCTTACAGCACTCTCTGTGGAGTATTTACTAGGCCAGATTAGGCAGTCTAAGTGGCCATATCTGGTCCACAGGCCATAGCTTTCCCCTGTCTGCTTTAGCTCAACATTGTAGGCCTTGGCTGTTGTATTTATATATTGGTCACACCAATGCTTGGTGCATCCGCCAACTCTGTCTAAGGTATGTATCCAATTGTTTACAAAAGTCATGGTCTCACATATTGACACCATACGTGTTTTTTTTTTTTTTCTTTCTTTCATCAGCTAATTAACAGCCAGGCTGTTGGCCTAAGATCTGAGTTTACACTTTGACTTATTTCTAGTTAATTATAAAACTTTAAAAACCACAGAAGGAGTTTTGTTCACCACCTTATCAGTGTTTAATTCCTAATGTTCACAATTAAAGGTGTTAATTTTGGTGTCTACATTTGTACCATTTTCACTAAATAAAACACACTTATTTTACGCCCGATTTTTTTTTTTTTTTTTTTTTTTTTTTTGGGCGTAACCAGGCAAAAAGAGACACAATGTCTCCTGCCTGTTTTGGACCAGTGTGAATCATCACTGGTCTAAATAACAACTGACATATGCTGCATGTCAGTCGACCCAAATTAGCCAAATAGGTGTCCTTATTTTAGACCTGTCACATTTTGTATTACTGTACAGTTGCTAATTGGATCAGACTTGTGTTCCATGATGCTTGTGTCTAATATCAACTTGTCGTTAATTCACCTGCTTTATTCATGGACTTTTTTTCCCACTTTGATTAACACCTACTGGTGGATTTTGCACTCTGGCACCTTATGCAGAAAAATAGATAAAACATCATTATAGCTCTCTTGTTAAGCATATTTGTTGGCTAGTTTAAGCCGGGTGTGTCTTGTAGTATTCGCTCACGGCAGCTTAGCTTTTACATACAGGTGTTTTTTTTTTATTTTTTGTCGCTTTTCTCTCTATATTTCTCTGTCAGTGACAGGTGAAAGAAATAGAACACAGGCAAATACACACACACCTCATTGAATATAAACTGCCATCTCCTAGGGCAAACAGCAAATATAATCGCTTTTGTAATGTCAGAGAAATAGTGTGTCAATATTTGCCTGGTCTGTTATTGTTGTGAAATGAGGAACAGAGCGAGGTTGCCATGGGGTGCATAATTTTGACAGTTGGCTCTGAGGCACACCCATGCATGCGCACACATACATTTTTTTTTTTCTTTTATGTGGGAAAAAAAACTAGTTATACTAAATTAGATTTTTCTTTTTGTAGATGGGTATGTAAATGTCTTTATTAAAAAAAAAAAAAATTGTAATGATTAGAATAATCCTCTGTTATAGTTCCAAAATCCGTCAGATGATGATTGAACAGTTGAATGATTTATTAAAACATTTAGAATTAGTGGGTATTAGTTAATAATAATGATAAAAGCCAGAAATGCAATCTTAGTTTTGCAGTCCTTCTGCATCTAATGAGAATTACTTTAGTTTTCCTGTAGAGTGTGTGCATTTAAGGATCGTTTATAGGAATTGGCTGCAGTTGTGTAATTAATACTATATATATATATATATATATATATATATATATATATAAATGCTGACAAATATATATATTTGTCAGTATTAACCGGTCTTTGGAAATATGTAAATTTGTGTTTATCAGCTATGATATTATATAAAGCCACAAAAAGGAAAAGTTGTTGTATGTGGTTTCATAAGCTTAGCCTGAGAGAGACTTTAACATTTTATCCGTGAAAATGTAGATTAAAAAAAAATATTGTTCTAGGCCATATTGGGATTGTCTATTATTATTGTTATTCATTAGCGACCAATATTGTAAAAACAGATTTGGCTTAATAACATGATATAAATCTAAAAAGTCAATAGAATAAATCCTCGCACAACTTGTGGAACAAAGGTTTAAAAGTATTTTACAACTGTTGTTTGAATGAACAGAATGCCAAAAATAAATAAATAAATGGATGACTAGGGTCCTTATCTTTAACTAGGCTTGCAGTGACAAACATCCATTGCTTTGGGTTGCTTTTAGTCAAGTCCATACATGTTCCACTGAGCACATTCAGACCACACTGGTTAGTGTTACAGGTCAAGCCAAAGAGCATGTGAAAGCCTCTCATCTAACAGTCTGCAGTGTTGCTTTTAGACAAGTTAAAAGCAGGAAGAAGAAAATGTGTTCTTCAATGACAGCCCATGTGGTGTTCTGACCTGGAACAACAACTCTGTTGCAATGTTCTGGAACGCCGTCTCCACTCCAACCATTTCCCACTCTTTTTTTTTTTTTTTCTCCACTTGGCCATAAGTTTCTATTGGAGTTGAACTGAATGGCAAATTGCGGCGTGTCAGATACCGTAGATGTGACACTTATAGGTCATCAGCCTGGACTTTTTCCTCTTTTCAACCCGTCTGAATGCTATATTCTCTCCTCAGACGCTGTTAATAGTGAGGAGACAATTAATACTGGCTTCCATCTGGGAAGTGAAGGATCATGTCATGTTTCATCCTGAGCTGTGTGGTAAAAATGAAATCACTGGTACATTACGCTGTCAGTCAGTAACCTCCCAGGCCCCACTGTCTGCCAGAAACAGCGACTTTTGTGCCCTTGACTCTAATAATGCCGCTCTCACTGTGTGAAATATCTTTCTTCCCTGCACTGATGATCATAATGGTTTTCTGTCTGAGCTGCAGACTCGTGATTGGCCCCAATTACTGCATGAACCTAAGGCTTCAAATCATCCTATCTATGCAAGGTGAAATGCGTAATGGCAAAAATCTATTTAGGCCTGGTTTCCATCCACTGCCTGCGTGCGTCTCAATAAATCACAGTTACAGCACATTTAAAATCACCGGGACTTCACTGCCACCTCACTACTTCCCTTTGTTACACGCCCCTACAGAGTCTCCCATACACAGCATGGATTCTTGAGTCTTTCTTATCAACTCTGGCAATGACTGTTTTTTTTTTTTTTTTTTTAAGTTCTCCAGTTCACAAACAACTCCTCATATTTCATACTCTCTTTAATTATGAAGCCGACGCGCCTCATTGTGAGTCGACTCGTAATTAAGTGTTTGCGTTTCCCGTTTGTGTGTAGTTTCTACTATTTTTAGACCCAGAACAGGACCCAGGTGCAACCTCTTTGTCTACGATCAGATAAAGGGAGAGACGGATTGACTCCATCCCCTTGCCCTGTAGAAGCTAACTTCTGCCATCCAAATTAGCGGTTGGCTTGTCTTGCAGCATTCATCATTCCTGCTCTACTTTCAGCTCAGGCTGCCTACTATTTTTCACTGAGATACCCCCACTTAATCTTCTAATGCCGGGTCTCTCCCCTGCGCTCTCTTGTTATTTTGTTCTCTTTATGTCTGATTCTCCACATTTTTATCATTCTACGCCATGTTCCTTTTTTTTTTTTACTTCTTCTTCTCCCAAACTCTCTCAACTCTTTCCAAGTATTTCTTTCACACCACATACTGTACAAGTACACCTTTACACACAAAGAGTTTGCTTTCACCTTTCTGTCCTCCAATTTCCACAGTCTCTTTGTCAAATTAACCCAGTAGTTCTCAATTATTTTCTGTCACGCCCCTCACCCTTGGGCACAGAAAGGTTTTCACACACCGTTATGAAAGTGAAATGCACTTATAAGTCTGGCAATGTATAGTTTTATCTGTTCCAACCACTGTTTCAGTTGCTGACACCTAGTTATTGAAGTCTTGCTATTGTTTAAGCATTGCAGCAGTGGTACACTTAGGTCCAGCGTACCATATTCTTTTTGAGGCCCCTAACGCCTACCCATCACCTCACAGCGGCCCCCCGAGGGGGTCCTACCCCACTGTTTGAGAAGCACTGCATAACCTGCCAGCACTTCCAACAATACTTACCTGATGGCAAAATGTCTGACAACAAACATTGTAGCTCTTATTGTTGTGGCGATGAGTGAAGCCTTGCTGTGCACACACACACACACACACACACACACACACTCACACACACTCACACACACACTCCCTGTTTGCACTCCTTGCACAGACGCTGTAGTTGCCTCGCAGTTGCATCAGAAGATTAAGTGTTGATGAGAATGAGAGATGGCGTGCAACTTCCTCTACCGCCCCTGTAGGTGGTGCCACGACTGCCGGTTAAATGCTATGATTATTGTTTTGAATGAAACACAATTTTTTTTTCATTCATTATCTATTCATTTTTTTTACTTTAAGTCTGGATCCAAGAAATTTACTCAAAGTTTTCTGTAACTGAATGCTGCAAAATAAAATTAAAAAAAGTTTAATATCTTTACATTATTCTCTGTGTTTTCAACACTAAGGACTTCTTCTTGTTATCACAGACTTCCTAATTAAGTTAAACAGAAGCATCTTGGCTGCTCAAACTGTATTTTTGTGATATTTGGACACGATATGTTATTATGAAAATGTTACGTTAAGCATTATAATAAAAAGTACAAACTCCACAATGTAGTTTCCGCTGGTGACCGCAAGTGTTGAATTGTGGTTCTGTGTGTGAAGGAGAAAGTGTTTGTGTTTGTAGCTGCAGTCGATGTTTCCTTAATGACAGTTGATTGCTTTATCATCCACGGCTGAGTGGTTGCTCACCCTGCTAGACAGAGAGACCAACTGTCAAAACCCCAAGGCTCGTGTAAGAGTGTTTTTTTGTCTTTAAAAAAGAGCGAGTCTGTGTGCGTGGGCGAATCCCTGTGTGACCGCGTCCATGTAAAATGCAGCAGAAGGTGAAACTTGTGTCCTTTAAGGCCCATTCACGATTTCCCACGTCAAACATGTCTATCCTCCCACACACACTTATACTTGTGCACCAACACACTCTTTTGCTCCTTCTCTGTGGAGAAGACAGGATATGGAAGTGCATTCATCAGGGACTGAGCTTGGTCTCGATCAGACCATGTCCAAGTTGACGTTGCAAACACTCCCACATCACATGTCTGTGAAATAGGAATGTGTGCATCTTATAGAGGTGGGATATGTTCCGCTTTAGTTTATGGACCTCAAAAACGAAAGCAGATGTTTACCCCCCGTTAAAACTGAATTTAAAATTCTAGATTAAATCAATACACACAATACACATTTAAAAATGATTATAGTTTTATCTTAAGCTTTTAATAAATTATGTGAACTGATATTCTTTCAACAATATTTTTTTTCTTTCCTAATTTGACTCAGAGCATCTCAGTGACCTGGTTTGCCTACTACTTTTTGAAGAAATAAAATGACTTATTTGGACATAAATTAAACCCATTTTGCTCCGTTTGGTGGTTTTATTACTAGACACACTAAATTTCCCAAAGGGTTCTATCAATGTCTCTCTGTCTGTCCTTCAATCCGTCCTTCCTCCAATCCATCAAGTTTCCCCGTCCTTGCCAACCTCACTTCCTTTACAGTGATCACTGTATTTTCTTTTTTTGTGTGATGCACAACCCTGTGGACTGGGTCAGTGCCCAACCCTGCCCTACAGCCCACCTGTCCTGTCAGCCATTTTGCCAAGCGTCCAGCGGCCTGTCCGGTCAACCGATCATCCAGTAAGTCCATGTGGGCCTTGTTAGCTCAGTCAAGTGTATCTATTCACCCCAAAGCCAGCCTTTGCCCCATCATGCTTACCCCTATAAACCACCACCACCAGATTCTATCCCAAGGTCAGCCTGCCCCTGTGTTTTTTTTTTTTTCCAGTGTGCGTGTGAAAGATGAGGGATGGGGGCAGTGGAGGAGGACGGATGATGTGTTTGAGATGGAGGGTGAAATGGATGGAGGGTAGAAAGCAGAAATAACAAGGGTGAGATGTGGATGTGTGTGCACACATGCATGTATGTGTACTTGTAGGAATGTAAAGGGATGGTGGTGGAGGTGGGGGCATGTATGTGTGGGATGGGAGAAAGTGGGTCATGGTGGGGTCCATGTGTGAAGCACCGAGAACATCACATTGACCCCCAAGGCGGCCGTTGGCTTCTTCTTCTTCTTGTCTCTCTCTCTTAAACACACTCTTGTTGATACATAGATGTTTTTGCTTTTGACCTCATATATCATCCACCAGCGATGAACACCAGAGGGGAATCCCACACTGGAGCTGTTTCTGAGCTCTGGAAAACCTTGTTATTCCAGTTACACTTTGTTTCACTGTATTGTAGTTAGTCTTCCAATGTCCAGGGTTTAGGCCATTGTTGGAACAAAGGGAGGGAGTAGTAAAAAGTAAGAAATTATTTTAGGACTGGGGTGGTACTAAGGTATTGTGACATTACTACTTGTTCCAGCTGAATCTGCTTCCCTCACAATAACTTAACCCACATTAAATACAATAAATAATCCACAATAAATAACATTAGCTTACAGTGTTCAATACAAAAGAAAACATGTAATAAAATTCAGTTGTCCTTAGATTCTGTGGATCAAGGTTTCGAGAACTATAGGATTTGCCATGAAATGTGGAGAACAGATCGATAATATATTATTATAAATTCCACTTTCACATCAAGGTAGGGGCCACAAAATAACATTCCACGGGCCGCAAATGACCCACGGGCCGCAAATGACCCACGGGTCGCGAGTTTGAGACCCTTGCATTAAACAATCTCTACCCCACTTCCCTAACAATAATATTAACCTTAATTTTATTTCTTTAATTCTTTTATTGTATTATTTTAACCTCAAAGTACTTCAATTATTGCTCCAGCAGCAGTGCAGCACTGAACAAAAAAAATAATAATAAAAAAAATATATATATATACACAGTATATATGTATATATATATATATATATATAGTA
>JAFBJS010007712.1:0-38879 GCA_016785265.1 Paraplagusia blochii | reverse complement strand
ATTCAGGGTTCCCACTTTTAGACCAACACTTCTAACCTTCCTCTTTTCCCTCTTTTTTCAGAATTGAGATACAGTACATATTTTTGATGAGGAAATTAATGTGAAAAAATACATGAAATGCATTCAAAATAATTTTTATTCATAAGCAAATAACTGCAGAGTATCAAAACATTGTTTTCTTTATCAAAGACCTTCTTTTGTCTTTATTTTCTCTTACATGATTTTTTGTCTCTGGCCTTTAAAATATGGCAAACATGTTCAAAGTTAGATCTATCACTGGGATATACTAGCAATGATTGCAACATTCAAATTTAGGTTCAGCAGCATTCATGAACTACTGGACTTTAAACATGAAAACCATTATCTGATAAGACCTCAAAAATTCTGAATTTACATCGGGCGGTTTTAAATTATGATTATCTTATAATTAGAAGTAACCTTTTATGCAGAAAACTTGATCAGATAACAATGGGCTCCTCAGAAATCTAATAATCCAACATCATAACTAACTTTTAAAAGAATGCAATACATTTCTGGCAGATGTAGGTTTGTCCTTTGCAAGTGATGGCAAATGATGGAATCCTACTGTGACAGAACACCTTTCAAAGATTAGTATTATTTGTTATTATTTAAAACAGAAATTCCAGGTAGTCCTATTGATTCGATAAGTATTTTATTTAGCAGAAATGCAAGAAAGTCATTTATGTATGTAAGCATCCAACGTAAAAAGAATCCCACAATTTTTTTTTTTTCAAATTTATTTATATTTTATTTTGGAAGAATGTTTTCTATATAAAATGTAGAGATGATGTCCTAAAAGAAACAACCAAACACTCATTCTCTATAGTGGTTGGATCTATAGGGTCTTGTGGGATGTTTTTTATTATTATTTAAAAGTTTCAGTATTAAATTGTGTCTGGGGAGGTAGATAGGGATTTTTATTGTACATGAGTATTTTGTATTGTCAAAATTAACAACAAGATGATCTTTTTACTCACTGTAATAAATTGCTGTACCTGAAACGCAAAAAATATATAATGAAGATAACATACTCACCCTAGCTGGTTAGAACAGCAAACTCCAAATATAAAATTTATAACATTGCTATCTACTGGCTTTTTTTTTTCTACGTAATTTTTGGTAACCTTTTACGTAATGCTTCTAAAAGTTTGCATGCCTCATATGATGCCTGATATGAACACATATGAGTTTATATGTAAACTATATATAAAAGATTTCTGTGGTGGCTGAAATTGTGCAAAAGAGCCTGTTTTGACACAATACCAATTTATTTACAGATTCATGACATCCACTGGTCTAAGGGCACTGTCCTATGGGAACAGAGAGTGCACATTGGGGCACTTGATGCATAATTTTCGTCCTGGTCGCATGGCTCCTGAGTGCATCTCTGGTAAGTGAATAAATCTTATAAACACAAAACACCAAAGTATCTTAAACAATGCTTAAATATATAAAAAGGCAAAGGTTTTATTTTGAAGCTCAGAACTAGTCATATGTCACTGTGGACTACTAATTTTTTACAGTTTCCATCAGGAGATTTGAGAAGAAACAGTGCTTGTCATTGCGTTCGGCCCTCCGAAAGTGTACTTAGGGCCTCCACAGTCTTGGTTTGTGGTGGTGCTGGTTGGAAGGATCCAGTAAGTTTGTCTTTGGGTTCAGACTACCAAAAATGTACTTGGGACCTCTGCAATCTTGGTTTGTGGTGGCGCTGGTTGCAAGGCTCCAGAAGGCGCTTGCATACCTGGTAAGTAAATATCTGATCATAGTTTAACCACTGCCTCCAACACCTCTGTTAAAAACCTAGGTGTTTTTTCTTTACCAGGAGCTTTCTTTCAAATTACATATTAAACATATCTCTAAGACTGCCTACTTTCATCTTTTTAACATTACAGAAGTGAGGCAGATACTTCCCCAAGATGCAGCTGAGAAGTTGGTCCATGCGTTTGTTACTTCTAGGCTGGATAGAATTACTATTGTAATTCTTTACTAGCTGTATGCTCAGTTGGTTCTCTGAGAATCCTGCAGCTTATCCAGAACACAGCAGCTCGTGTTCTGACTAAAACTAGGCAGAGAGATCATATCTCCCCGGTCCTTGCCCCTCTTCATTGGCAAAGAAAAATAAATCTTTTTGGTACAACACATATGAAAAATGTTTTTTCTAGCCTAAATACAAATACCACAAACAAAAACAATGAAATAAAAAAGTATCTTTTTATGTGTAAGTAGTAACTTCATGTTGAAATTATTCCAGTGTTCCAAAATGGGCTTTTCTCGGCCTGAAAAGAAAGATTCCGACAGTGCATTATTTCAGAGATATTTTCTATGTTTTCGTCTTATACCATTTGCCGCGCTTTAAAATGTGTTCCTCTAGCCGAGATATTTATTCTTTTACTTTTGGCAGACTATAACTGGAATTTGTTTTTTTTATGTTTCACTTTAATAAAGAAACTATGTTGATATGTAAATATTCAATATGCTGTCTTTCAACATGTGTTTTCCTAACAGAGATATTAATAAATACCACAAACAATAACTGAAAATTATATTTTTGAACTTTTAACTTGTAAAATAGTACCTTTATGTTGAAATAATTCCAGTGTGGGCTTCCAGTCTGAAGAGGGCTTCTATGGGTCTGAAAAGCACGATTCGGACACTACATTGGATCAGAGGTATTTTTTCGTTTTATTCATTGTGCCGCCTTTCAAAAAGTCTTTTTCTAGCCGAGATATAATTAAATATTACAAACAATAACTCAAAAATGTGTTTTATGTTGCACCTTGCAAAAGTGATAACCTTATGTTGAAATGGTTCCAGTGTGGGCTTCCAGTCTGAAATGGGCTTCTCTCAGTCTGAAAAGCACGATTTTCAGCACGCCGCCTTTTAGAATGTGTTTCTCTAGCCGAGATATTTATTCTTTTACATTTGACAGACAATATCTTGAATTTTTTTTTTTTATGTTTCACCTTAAAAAAGAAATAACTTTATGTTGATGTGTAATTTATTAAATATACTTTCTTTCAACATGGTAATGTTACAGGATAATGTGTATTATGTTGCACCCTGCAAAAGTAATGTGTTTTTCTATACATCATATAATTGCATACTACAGAAAACAACTGGAAATGTCTTTTAACACATTAAATTGTAAAATGTATAACTTTTTATGGAAATGATGTCAGTGTTCCTAAATGGGATTCATCAATCATTTTAGAGGAACTTTATATGTTTTTGTATTATTCTTAATACTGACTTAAAATGTGTTTTTCTAGCCAATGTAAATACTTCAAAAATAACTGGAAAAATATTTTTTGTGGTTTGTGGTGGGTTTGTGGTGGGATCTTCATAACTTTTTGTTGAAATTATTCCAGTGTGCCGAAATATGATATTCTCCGTCTAAAAAGCACGATTCCTAAATTGCATCAGATAAGCCCTTTTAAAAACAATGGAAACATTTTAACGTAAGGGTTTTATAAAGTGTAACATGAAAAGTCATTTTTCAAGTTATTATCCGTCAAAAGTTATATAATTTTAGCTAAAGAACCACATTTTAAAAGGCAGCACAAAGAATAAGACAAATACATGGAAAATACCTCTGATCCAATCTTGTTTCGGAATCGTGCTTTTCAGACCAAGTGAAGCCCACTTTGGAACACTGGAATCATTTCAACATATAGATACTACATTTACAAGGTAATACTGTACATAAAAATATAATTTTCAGTGATTGTTTGTAGTAATAAATTGATGTTTGTAAAGTGAGAAATAACTAATTCTGAGCTTGATTTTTAATAAAACTGTTGTCTTTTTGTATATTTAAGCGTTGTTTAGGATACTTTAGTGTTTTGCGTTTATAGGAGTTATTCACTTACTCGAGATACATTCAGTAGCCATGCAACCAGTACAAAAACTATCGCATCAAGTGCCCCAATGTGCACTGTCTATTCCCATAGGACAGTGCCCTTTGACCCAGGGATCTCATGAATCTGTAAGTAAATTGGTATTGTGTCAGAAAACAGGCTCTTTTACACAATTTCAGGCCACCAAAAAATCTTATGTATATTGTTTATATAAACACTCATATGTGCTGTACTGAAGAATTTTATTTTTCTTATAAGGCAAGAAAACTACTTTTTGAAGCATTACGTGAAAGGTTCCCGAAGATTATAAACAAAAAAAAAAAAAAGTATCTTGGTGATTGGGATATGTTAAACGCTGAATGGGGTAAAATTTACACCAAGCTTCAATCTGACTCCAGCAATCAACAATGCTCTGTTGTGTTGTTACCTGAAATTGCCACTGCATAGTAATGTTATCAATCTTACATTTGGAGTCTGCTGTTATAACCAGCGTGGGGAAGTAAGAAATCTTTATTTGCTTTATATGCTCAATTTTGAAACAAATTAATTTCAACTGCATTTTCTGATCATTTTTCTTGGAATAGTAACAGCTTTAAGTGTCAATAATCAGAGATTGTCAGAAATTAGTGTCTGATGCTGTTAATGACACAAGTCTAACCATAGCAAAATCCATCCAACAAAAACAACTGTTTTGTAATGATGTGTGTATGCACAAAGCAATATCAAACAATTCTGTTTTGTTTATTGAATATATTTACTTACCAGGTATGCAAGAACTTTCTGGAGCCTTGCAACCAGCACCACCACAAACCAAGACTGCAGAGGCCCTAAAAGTAATTTGCATGCCTTATAAGAAAAATAAATATTTTTCGTACAAGACATATGAGTGTACATATCAAAAATATATATAAGATTTCTGTGCGGGCTGAAATTGTGCGAATGAGCCTGTTTTCTGACATAATACCAATTTATTTACAGATTCATGAGGTCCAAGAGTCAGAGGGCACAATCCTATGGCAACGGATAATACACATTGGGGCACTTGATGCGTGATTACCATCCTGGTTGCATGACTACTGAATGTATTTCTAGTAACTGAATAACTCCTATGAACACAAAACACTAAAATATCCTAAACAACGCTTAAATATACAAAAACAGTTTTATTAAAAATCAAGCTCAGAACTAGTAATTTCTCACTGTGGACTATTCATTTTTTACAGTTCCCATCAGGAGATTCGAGAAGCAATGGAAACTTATCATTGCGTTCAGCCCAACTTGGTTTGCGGTGGTGCTGTGGTTGGAAGGCTCCAGAAAGTGCTTGCATATCTGGTAAGTAATATATTCAATAAACACAACACAATTGTTTAATATTGTTTTAGTGCATACACACATCATTATAAAACAGTTTGTCAAGGATGGTTGAGCTCAGTATCCAAATGTTATAACTGAGGAAATCATAGTAGGCATTAGTAGTTATTTAATATAGTTTATTTTATTCAAGGAGTAAAAAGTTCCATAATCATGCTAAAAAAGAAGGATCTGTTGAAGAAATATGGTGAAATATGGTAACCATATTAAGACACATTCTTTATGCCAGGGAGAAGAATAAAAAGATGATTTAAGAAGCTGTTAAATAAGGAAGCAAAACCAAAGAAGTAACTAACTAGGGATTATTATAAGTATGTGAGATGTAAGTTTTTACTATGAAATATATTCATATTTTTTATATTTGCTTGTAACACATTACGTAGGGAACGTGTCTAAACAAGACTAAGAAAATGAGTCCCTGACCTGAAGTGAACCGTGTGAAGTCAAAAGAGGTCAGGAGTAGAAGCCAACCCGCTAAAAGATGATAAGAAGTGAAATAATGTTGTGATTAACATTGTGATTTTTGGGAAAAGTTTGAAATAATCAAATGGTTATTATGTTGTGTTATGTTGTTGATGTCTACAGTGTTGTTAAGATGACAGAGAAATGTAACTGTCCGAAAGTAGAAAGTTTTGCACTGCTGAGAAAGTTGTGTTGCTATGGTAAGAGGAAGTGAAGACCTAATATGGACAGAGCCAGTTGATAAAAAACACCGGTCAGTTGGTGGAAAATACGTCAAAGCCAGCTGGTGGAAAACACCTGCAAGTCCGCGTGAGACATGTGAGATGTTTAGAAATTAACATATGACATGTACAGAACAACAAATGACAGAAGAGAAGAGAAAAGAGGGGAGTGAGCCTATGAAAGATTATAAAAGTACGAGCAGAGTCTAAAAACCTCAGTTCGTGCCTCGCCCTGTCCCCGGACGACGGAAGGACTCAAGATCCCCACGGGACCCTGCTCGCCCCAAAAAGAAGACCACGGAAAAGCAACAGGAAAAGAGGATTGTGGACTTTTTCCATCTACGAGCGGCGAGGAGAAAACGCTCTCTCCTTCTCACTCAGAGAGGAGAGGCTCGCCTAAGAATACAGAAGTGGGAGTACAGACAGAGGAATTGGCAAAACTCTCACTTCCCTTCTTCGCTCTGCTCGCCACAGCTGCAGCCGGACAACATAAGGAGAGCGGCCCCTTCGGGGAAACGGCCCCGTACTGGGTTGAGAAGGGAGCGACTGGCTCCGCCGGAGCGGCGAACGGATTGCAACATCCCCAGCGACGCGTCCTCGGCCAAGGTCGCGGCGCTTCTCCTCTTCCTCTACCGCCGCAACAGCAAAATTGGCAGGGTCAGTTTAGAAAAACGTTATGCCTCAGCACATTTATGTCATTCTGTCCCTGATTTATCAGGCTTTGGTTTATTTTTATTTTTATTTTTCTGATCTTTACATCGGCTGGAGATTGCTCATGTGCTGCACCCTTCTAATTCTGATCAATAAAGCATTTTACTAAAAATTCACCCGTTCGCTGTGAAGGAGATCATTGTCACCTCTTCACCTCTTTCACCCTCTTCGCACACGGAGAGGAGACGGCTCCGGTCCGAGGAGCGACGACACCCACGCGGTGCACATCACAAGGTCTGTCTATTCTCTCTAAACACCCCAGTCACACGTCCCCGACACCGCTGGATAAGGTGTCTTAATCCACTCCGGCCACCACCAAGTGCCAGGATCATGAGAGGTGAGCTGTCACGAATGAGTGTGGTCACCTGAGGCGCACCTCGGAGCAACTGAGGTCGGCTATTCGCCGTGGTGTGCCGGCGACGGCAGCGGGGCGGACACTCAGAGGGACAGTCAGCAGCCGGACGAATCACCTCGCCCGTCGGCCTGCGCAGAGCGAGATGGGTCGACAGGATGGCGGGACAGGACAGGCAGAGAGGCTCCGAAGATCCCGGTTCTTTCCCCCTACTACCACCGCAGCCTTCCCTCCCCCTCCCGAGTGCGATCTAACATTTGGCGCCCGAACAGGGACCTGAGGAAATAAGGAAAATATTTTCTTGGAAGAGTCCCACAGAAACCTGAGGATTGCAATAAATCGTGACGACCCTGGAGAGGTCGGCGGTGGAGATCCAAAGGAATAAAAAGTTTATGAGCAAATGCCACTGAGGTTGCCTTAACCTGAAGAGGATTTGCTACGACTCACAGTAACTGCCAAAGGAGCGGGTGAGTCAGAGACTGCACACACACAGAAGTGAGTGTGAATAGCCGAACACAGTCTACAGTTCCTCCTGGATTAAAAGCGCAAAAATTCGGCCTTGGAACTTGGACAACTCGATGCCATAAATCAAAATGGAAGTAATGGATGCTGCACAACCATTAATATCTGATGAGCCGATAGAAATAGAAGGACAGAATAAAATGCCTAACGATGATTCCCTCCTGAAGGTGGGGAAAGGAAAAAGTCGAAAATGCATAATAATACCCTTAGGATCAGGCTATCATACATGGACCGAACTCCTAAAAGGAACAGTCCTGGAACTCCATGAAGGTCAAGATGAACAATCTATGAATCAGATAATGGATATCTGGAAAGCTCAGGAAGGTGGATCACAAAGTGTGATCCTAGGGGAGCGGGACAATAAAATACTAGCTGTGGTAAAGAGCCCAACCACGGACGTGGTAAAGAAATCTGATATCAAAGAATGGATGGATTGGTGGACCAGAACATTAGATACTTATTCTGGACAAATAGATGGGTTATACAGTCCGAGAGGTGAATATGACAGCATCTTAAAAATGATGGCTGAAGTTTCCCAAGTAAAAGTGACCCTGGTCAGAGTTAAAGCCAAGGCTATGTCCAAATACAAGGATCATCATAAGGAAAGAGAATTGATGAGAGCTGCTGCCCAGAGAAATAGACAATCAGAAGAAGACGAATCTGTTGAAATAAACAGTCAAGTCAGTCTACGCTCCCAACCTAGTGGGGGAGAAAATTCAGAGAATGATGAACAGGATGAGGAAGAGCTTCCAGGACCATCTTGTAAACAGGGAAACGCATTGGATGAGGGAGAAGAATCTGACGGAGCAACCCCAGAATTGTCGGATAAACGAGAGAGTGCAGGGGGATTCATGAAAAGATATGATCCCCACCAACCAATAATAACTACCCCAACCTCCCACCATTTAAGCAGTGATACAGTCTACACGCCGATGGTAACAGGAAAAAAGGGAGAAGGTACCAAATACCCATGGATAACACAGGCTGGACCATCAAAAGGAGCAGGCTACGGAACCTGGAGACTATCAGGAGGCTATCAGTCAGATGAAGAGAAACCTGACCGGAACAAGCCGCCCGGAAGGAAAGGACAAGGTATAAGGAGAAGACTCAGATGATGAAGGAGAACCCCAAAAGCTCCTGAAACCACTGAAAGATATTGTCAGAGTAAACCAAAATGGAATATATCTTCTAGAAAATTGGATGATGTAGACACAGACGCCCTAATAGTTTTCACCAATAACATGAGGAAAATTCATAATAAGAAATTTAAGAGTCGTCTAAGAGAATCAGCTGGAAAAGCCTGGGAGAATAATCTCAGGGAGGCCAGAGAAGAGTTAATGCAAGGAAAAAAGACTGATGGAACTCTCGTGCTGCCTGGAGGGGAAACTTCTCATTCTGTCATAATACTTAAACCTTTCACCCATTACAAAGAGGGAGAATCCAAGACAGAATACCAAAAACAGATGGTGAAAACCATAGAGAGATTACTACACGAAGACGCTGATAGGAACTGCCGCAGAGTTGCCATCCCAATAGACGGCATGCGATCAAGGAACCTTCCCTGGGAGGAAGTGGAGAAAGCCGCATTAGTGGCCGCATACAACTATAGAAAGGCATATGGCAGTGTGTTAGCACTAAAAGAAATAGTACTAATTATAACCCCTAAACAAGGAGAAGCTAGGAGAACCAGGAGATTGGGACAAGAAACACCTAAATCTGATCAACCTGGGAATCCAACCCCAGCCCGACGACCTCCTCCAGATTCCCCCGTAATACCATCACCACCACCCATTCCGCGGCCAAGGACCACACCTCTGGTACCAGCTCAGCCACCACCAGCTCAGCCAAGACCAGCCAAGGTACCCGTAGAAGATACGAGAGTGATGCCTCGACGGCCAGCTTCACTTCATCCGCCTCCCGTAGCACACTCGTCAGTAAACCGTCCACATAGAAGACCTTCATCACTTTCACCCAGTCCACAACGGCCAAGACTTGGCTTAAGGCCGCTTACCCCCTCAGGGAAGCCACGACCAAGGGGTCGACCAGCCAACCGGCAGCCTGAATCTTCGGAGGAAAGCGATGAAAATGGCCCTGAGTCAGAAAGTGATGAACATTCAGAGTCACTTTATTCAGTAGGGGAACCCCACACTTATGGACTATTAAAGACGGGCAGGTACAAGAAAAAAGGAAAGAAAGAAATGAAACAGTATGACATAGGTAAAGCAATAGAGCAACTGGCCAGAGATATAACCTACGGTCCGATGACAGTACCAGACGGACGTCAATTCCATATCCCAGAGGTTGGACAAACTGACTATGGGATACCGCTCAAATGGAGAGAAAGCCATGAGGAAAAAATAGCGTACCTGGTCACGGCAACGCGAGGAGTATGGGCCAATATAGTCATGATGCCATCCCTAAACACAGTAGGAAAAGCTGAAGAGTTAACAAATAATCTAAAAATAAATTATTTAGGCCTGTCCTACGAAGCCCTGAGACATATTTTAAAGAAAGCCGCAGTTAAGCAAGCCAAAGTAGAGTTAGCAGGAGAAGTTCCCGTTGGATCGGACTATGGAGAGGATGAACCTCAGGAAATTCAGGAACAACCATACCCTGTGGCTCTATACCGAGCACGTGTACGCCAAGTGCCCCAAGAGGAAGAACTACAGTCAGGTATGAGCAGACGTGGCATGCTGAAGATGCTTGTGAAAACGCTGAAAACCAAAGAGGCTCAGCAGCCCATCGGAGAATATCTGAAAGATGTGTGGCATAGAGCAAAAGCTCTGACTGAAGGATATGAGGATGTATTGGCTCTATGGTTGACACAAGTAACGGGCTATTCAGTCAAGGCCGGTGAAACTGAAAACTTATACATACGTCTGACAGGAGAACCAATGGATGCAGATGAAGAATTTATTGATAGAGCAAGAAGAAATCATAAGAAAGGAGAGACATTAGCACAAGTATGGCATATGATGAAAGAAACACAGCTCTCAGCGAAATATGTGAAAATACTACGCCAAGTCACCCAAGGTACCCCAGGAGAAAATAGATTTCAACTTACACCAGTAGATGAAACAGTGGCAACGATAGAAAAAGAAGTAAGAAGGTATGACTTACAAGTGAAACTGAAGAGAGAACGTAGGGCAAATCAAGTCAACAGTCACCAAAGAATAGTAATCAATCCCAGTCAAGACCCAGCTACAACAACAACACCCCATCAGGATCCTCACGCCCGAAACAGCAGTTCCAGAAAAGACAAGCAGACCAGCCGAACCAACAACAGTCCCCTAGACCGCAGGAAAAATCAAAAGGTGGAGTACCTTTTATGCCAAGAGAAGAATATGATAAGTTAACAGCAGAACAGAAAGATGCCCTACATGTAGCCAGAGAACAGGCTCGCGGGGGTCAGAAGCAAAGATGGCCTCAGAGGCGCGGGTCATATTGCAAGGAGTCTACCACCAAAGTAAAAGGAGTCCCATACCTAGTGGACACTGGAGCCACAGTATCCATGACCCGCAAAAGCCTCAAGCCTCAAGGATACTTAGAAGTACAGTTAGCCAATGGAGATATTGTGAAAATGACCTTTGGAATATGGAAAGATATAATATGGCTGATTGGACCTAATAATCTAATAACACTTAAAGATTTGGATATAGTGAATGGAAGAGCTAAGAATTCTCAACCCTGGAGGATAAGAGTGGAAAACTTAAAAAGCAGCAAGGTACGTCTAACTAGGCCCTTACAGACACAGCTACGAAGAGAATGGTACAAATCAGTGAATGTGCCAGAGACAATCGATCAAAAAGTAAAGGAAAGTGATTTTTCTCAAGTGGGAAAAATTAAACTTAGAAAAATGATCGAGTCAGCAAGCGTAGCCCATTTTAAGAATGATTGTGGAGACTTAGGCACCAAATATGTGCACTCAATTGAAGGAGGAGTGCATCCCCCTGTAAGACAATATCCCCTGAATCCAGAAGCCGTTAAAGAAATGGACATGATCGTAACTGAATTAAAAGCGCTGGAAATCATTAGAGAAGAACCAAATCCTATAAGAAATAGTCAGATTCAAGCTGTCAAAAAGCCGGAGTCTGCTGGAGGAGGCTGGTGACCTGTGATCAACTTCAAGGCGTTAAATCGTCGTACTATAGCAAACAGAGCCAGCCTGATTAACCCTCAAGGTGCCTTAAAAACGCTGAAAAGACGGCGTTCACCCACAAAGGTAAAGCATACGTATGGCAAAGATTACCCCAGGGATATAAGAACTCTCCTAACGTATTTCAATCTGCTGTGATGGAGGTTTTGGACGGCTTGGATGTAACAGTTTACATCGATGATGTGTTTATCGCTCTACCTCCAAACCTGTCTCTTATACACATCTAGATGTGTATAAGAGACAGGGATTGAAGCTGAACCTTAAGAAATGTCAACTTGGACGCTTTCAAGTGGATTATCTGGGGTTCCAAGTCTCAACAGACCTGGGACTTTCAGATGGCTACCAGAGTAAGCTGACACAGATCACACCACCTAGTTCAGAAAACGATCTCCAAAGAATCTTAGGACTCTGTAACTACGTTAGAGACCATGTTCCTGGATACCAAAAATATGCCAGACCTTTGTATGCACGCCTGAAAAAGACAGCGAATGAATCTGCTAAACCAGTAAAATGGATTTGGACGGCTACGGACCAAGAGAACTCAGAAACCTTGAAAAAAACAATTCAACAAGCGATTCGACTGGAACCACGAAGTCTAACAACCAAACTCGTAGCAGAAATTAACTGTGACGGAGATGATGCAATAGTCACAGTAAGTAATGAAGGACAAGGGATAGTTACACTATGGAGCTATACCTTAACAACTGTCGAAAGAAAATATCCTCAGGAAGAAAAAGAACTAGCTGTTTTAGCAAGGTATTGGAGTGCATTGAAAGAATTAGCACAAGGACAAACTATCAAAGTTAATACCCAAAGTCAAGTGGATCGACATTTGAGAAAAGCCACAGTAGAAAGTACTAAAGCCACTAATGCCAGATGGGGCCGATGGGAAGATATTTTATTAGACCCTGATCTGGAGATTGGACCCACTCAAGCAGCAAGCAGAAAGCAACAAACCAAGGAAACTCAAAATTTACCCAGTTCATGGACTGCTTACACGGATGGATCCAGGAAAGGACCAGATGACGCTTTTTGGGTCTCCTTTACCCCGGGAGGGGACTTCCGTTTCCCAGGTGTTCAGAGGAGGACGAATGATTAGATTAGAAATAATCAGGCATACAACTCTTGAAGAATAAAAAAAACAATAAATGGTTTATTGAAATATAAGAAAGAAAATAGACTTACAGGAATTCCCGGATCTTGGTGCCGTTCACCACGAATGGATCTTGCGTCTCTGTCTGTACGTCTACAGTAAGAGCATCATCCCAAGAACCCAGAGTTCTGTCTGCTGCTCTTTTTTATACTCCTTCAACTCGTTCTTGTCTATGTGAGTGTGTTTGTGTCCTCTCATGTATATGAGTGTGTGTGTGTAGTGTTTCCTCTCATATCTCAGTGTGTGTGTTCTTCCCAAATTTAGATGTGCGTGTGTGTCTCTAAATTGGTTTCCATGTAAAAGTTATCTGATTGTTAATTACCGCTCAATGCACAGGCTGGTACCGTTCAGGTGCTGAGGCTGCTGTTTTTCCATCTCCTCTTTGATGTTCAGCTCATTCTATAATGAGGGGAAATTCCGTATGTCTTGCACATGAAATATTTCTACTCATTGTGGACTGCATTATCCTAACAGTTTTGTAGGTCTAAGACGAGCATCATATACAGCAGAAAACAGAACTCTTTGCAAAAGTCATGAATGTGATTTTAACAGTTTTTTCGGGTCCCTCTCTTGACATAACTTTGTTACGTCATATGTATACAAATTCCCTTTAAAATAGTGGGTGGGCGAAAACCTGGCTGGCCTATATCCTATACATACTTCTTTAGTCCTCATGTCTGAGCACTTTTTCTGATTCCATATCCCAATTGGCCAGGAAAGTCCCAATCCCCGCCCCCGCGGCCTCGGGCGACGTTCATGATAATAAGAAACATTCTGTTTGTGATAATACCAAAAACATTGTAATAATAACAAAGAATACCATTGATAACATCATCACAGAAACAGTGAAACATGTGATTATTGAAAACATTATTGTGATTAATTACTTGTTAAACTTGTTATATTTTTATAATGCTATATAAAGGTACAAACTTTTTCTCAAAAAACCCTCAACCTTAAACACTAATGAATGTGAATAAATGCTTTAGTAAATAATATTTTAACAGTCCCTCTCTTGACGTGGGTTATCCCACGTCATACTCAGATCTGCAGCTGCAACTCTAGTTCTTCTTTGTAGAGTAAGTCAGGGACTTCATCCTTTACAGACAGTAGCGCTTGTTTCACAGCATGGTCATTCTGTACTTGTGGCCCAATAGCTCGTTCTATTACTCGGATGGATAATGATCTTATACATGGAACACAACAACACCCACACAGTACAAAAATTGCTGTGACAGTCACCATAGAGATTATAGCTCCTAGGAAAACTGTCTTCCATTTCCCGAAAGTTTTAGTAAGCCATTCTTCCATAGGGTTGTCTACACCTGAGGATTCTTTTAATTTTTCAGATAAGGCTTTTAGTCCTTCAATAGCTTTAGTGACAGATCCATCTGGGGCGGTATTGCTTGGAATGTAAGTACAACATTTGTCACCAAAAATGTGGCATAATCCCTGTTTTTCAGCATATAGCATGTCTACACCGATGCGATTCTGGTATGTCATTAGTGAGTTAGCATGCAATTCAGTGGCGAGCCCTACTACAGCGTTATGTGTGAAATTTTACTTGTCGTTGCATATTAAAATGAAGGAAGTTAATTCGACCTACATTTTTATTTATAGTAGCCCATGGACAAAGAAAGGACTCCCATCCTGCTGTGATTTGATCTACTAACTTATATTCATTAGGCACACCTCGTGGCACTCCTATGGCATCTATGTATGTGGTATCTGCAGCTACTTCAACTTCAATAGGAGGTTGGTCGGGGGCGTCACGTTTGGAGCGGGAACGAGGAGTCTTTGTCCCGACTGTCCATGTTTGGAGTAAGTTCAATAGCTGTTGGGCTGTTACAGGTATTACAGCTTGAGTCTGGACCAGAGAAACAATAGTACACACTCCGATCCAGTCTTTTGGTAAAACAGGTAATAGGTCAGTTCCGCCACAATACCACCAGACATCGGCTCGGGGCACCGGAAATGCACGCCTATTCTCATCCGCGGTCACATTGATGGTAAAATTACAGGTGGTAAGGTTGCCGACGAAAATTCCTAAACCTGATCTGGTTATGCAGGTGTGATTAAATTCAACAATGGTTAATGAAGGAGGTGGCGAGTAATCAGTTGAAAAAAACGTTCAGCATCAGGTAAGTCAGATTTACAAGAGGAGGGCAAACCGTTAACCGTATGTAGATCTAAAAAACAATCAATCAGGGTAATATTCGTGGTGAGTAGGGGCCTTAGTTTGCCCACCCCTGATCTAGACGCAGGATGCTTGGGTAGATTGCCGTGACACGTTTATAGCATTAGTCAACCATGCATTATTAGAAGAAATGCTAGTTTCAAATTTGATGAGCGTAACAGTTGACACATTTCCTCCATCATACGTAACTACGCCTTCTTATTGTGAAGGGACAGTTTTCAGATCTGGGGCACTTGAACCTGGAGAAAAAGTGGTGTCATTAGAGTGAGAGGGCAACAGATTTATCTTTATCAAACCTACTACATCCTTTACATAACAGTGTCTTTCTTCAGTCCTTGAGAATAGTGTGATGTGTATTCTCAGAGGACCCTTGTCTTCCTCTGTTTCTGTGTCAGAGGATGTGATGTCCGAATCCCAGTCGTCGTCGTCTTCTGGGATGATGATTGGGCGTTCTGGGGCAATAGCGACTGCACACTGGTTTAGATGGAACCACGTCTTGTGGCCTTCTACCCTCAAGGCGTGTGATGTTTGTTCCGTCACCTTGTATGGACCGTACCACCTGGGGGTGCACCACTGGCGTTTGAATCTTTTTACCCAGACCCACTTGAAGTCTTTTCCCGTCTCTTTTCCGCCTCCTGGTGGGTTTTTCCTGTGTGATGCACAAAACACTACAGAATCTGTTAGTGCTGTCCAATAGTCTTTACTAAACACGGGTAGTCGTTCAGGAGCATCAGTTTGTGGTACGTCACCGGCCGGTAGACAATAGCCACGCCCTGTATGCAACTGAAATGGTGTAAGTCCGTCTCGTCCTGCTTGTGGAGTGTTTCTCATGTCATGTAATACAGTGGGTAGGGCATCTATCCACGTCAAAGTTGAGTCAGTCAGTACTTTTGCAAGTTTTTGTTTTATTATACCATTTGCCCTTTCTACTAACCTCTGACTTTGGGGGTGGTATACTGATCCGAATTTATGTTGAATTCCAAAATGTGCTTCGACCTTTTGCAGGTCGTGATTTTTGCCATGGAGACACCACTTCCTGCAACTTACTAAAATTCTCTTTTGTTAAAACTTAATATGTTCCACCACTGCACATGCTGCCCTTAAACAACATTTCTTATCCTTACAACAACAACCATCCATGTACAACACCATTTCTACATCTGTGAGTGGTTCTACCCTCATGTCTGACTTTTTCTTGACAACAGTGCAATTCCTCTTTATTCCCCTCTGCCATGTTAATGTATGTGTGGTTTCTCCAATGTACGCAGAATTCTTCCTTGTCTTGTTGGTGTCATTATGAATGCTGCTGAAGTTACATAGGTTTGAACACCATGTAATGTTAACACAAACAATGAATATCCCATGACTATGTGTTCAGTTTTTTATGTTTACCGGTGAAGCTGTAAACCTGGTTGTTTGGTTTCCATTGCATCAAGTGGTACACTCACATAATTCAATATTTTCCTATCCCTCTTTTGTTTTTGGAACAAAACACAGTGTGCAGCGGTTTTTGAGACAGAAACATTCAAGTGAAAATCTTTTGTGTAATCTGGTGTGACTAATGTTGCTACTGAGGCTAAAGCCGTTCTCAAATCTGTAAGTCTGTTCAGTCTTTGTTGTCCAGTCAAGTTTAACTTTGAAATTCCTCTATCTACCAGCAGTTTCCTACAGGGCACAATTTGCTTAATATACATAGAAATAAAGTTTAAAATTTGAAATCTGAGTAAGTGTCCAATCGTTGCATTGGACCATTGTTGTCCAATTATTTTTAAGAATTGTTGTTGATAAATATAATCACCTTCTCTATCATAAAATAGTACTATAGGGTACTATGGGGTGGTGGTGGTGGTGTATAGGGTTCATGGAGATCCATCCAAGGCTTCCACTTGAATTAGACAGAGAGCACACTTATTTTCTTTGGATCTTCAGAGTGTAGGAGAGCCCAGTAAATGTCCATCATAGGTGTGGGAGGTGTGTTGTCATCACACAGGAGCTATTGAGTTCCAGTTGTGGTTGAGGTACAGGAACAGTTCACTTTGTGTCCACCAGGGAATACCATTTCAACACCATCAGGTAGGTTACATAGTATGTCTCTGCCCAGCAGATGTACAGGTGAGTGAGGAGCATAGATGAATGAGTGTGTCAAACTCTGTCCTTGGACCTCAGTTTAGGCCTACCATGGCTGTGGCTGATAGAGCCCAAAATGGCTGTCCATTAAATAAATGTGTTTGTATTTGTGTGCGTGTGAGTTTGGGGGGGGGGGGGTGGACTTGGGGCTGCTTGCTGCTGCACCATTTGTGTGTCAGTTTGACCTAGTGTAGAACTGTTTTACTCTAGAGCCATTCTAACTGCCCTGTTACACCTTCCTCTATGATCAATTCCTCCCCGGTGCTTTTCTCCTCTACTTCTATGTGTCAGTTGTCTGAAGAAGAATCATAGCAGTCCATATTTAAAATGTTCAAGATGTCACTGATGTCATTGGTCTTTTGAAGTTATTTTTATTATTTTCTTATGTGTGTTGTCCCGATTATAATCAATTTGACCTTGAAATATTAGCACAGGACAGATTCCTAGTATTTATTTTAACAATTTCTTTTTTTTTTTCTTTCTACAACTTACTGATTCCTATCTCTTCTCCCTCACTCTTGCCATTACTAACTAAAATTTATGACCACTACGTGCACAAATTGTCTATGATCCTGTAATTTTTTAAGACTTGCCCTAACCTTCTTCCTGTCTCACAAACTGTTCCAGCTCCCTCTTTAACTCTTACCATTTTATACACTGCACTACAACCAAATCATACAAACAAACTACTTCCTCAAATCCAACCTTTTTCTAACATCTCTTTTGCCTCCTTCATCCTCTCGTCTAATGTCCTTAACAACATTCAACAAATTTTCTTGAATGAAATGAATGAATAAACTGATTCATGGGAGACAACGGTGTGAGTGGAACTGAGGGCCCTGTGGGCTGGTATGGCGGGGGAGGTGCAATCGGTGATTGTGTGTGATTGAATGGCAAACCCTTATCTACGGGTGCCTGGCCATGTGACAATCCCTTATCTACGGGCGTCAGACTATGTGAAGGGCCTTTATGTACAGATTCCTTCTCTACTTTTTCCATGGCCTCTATAATCATCATTAGTGTAACAATTCATTCACTTTCATCATCGGCCTTGTGTTTCCATTTTTTGTTTTATTTATTAATGACTTTTTCCCCAATTCTGATTCATATTCTGCTTTGTAATGTTGGTGTGCTCCCGTACTTCCTACTAATTGAACCTTGAAAATGTGGGCAAATGGTCCTTCATCCTCTGATTTAGGCCAATATGGTTTCTTTTTCTCATTTTTTACAAATGTTTTCAATCTATCTGCCTGTGTATTAGGTCTTGACACACACCTGGAAGATGTCAGTCGTTTTTGTACTTCCGTCCATGTGTCTTCAAAAGTCAAAGTCATTTTACAGTAGTTAAAAACTTTGCCACATGTAAAATTGAAGCAAACGTCAGCTTGTTGATATCAATTTCCTTTAACACCTCCGGAATTCGTGTCACTGGTATTCCTCGGTAGATGTGGCACATACGTCCAAAGTAACGTCGGAACCAGTGACACTACACAGAAATGTTATATGTCAGGAAACTTCAACCCCCAATCCTTCGTTTCTGTTACTTCACAGTATAAAACAATACAAACATTCAATGCAAATTGAAGCAAACATCGGCTTGTTGATATTAATTTCCTTTTAAAAACACATCCGGAATTCGTGTCACTGGTATTCCTCGGTAGATGCGGTACATACGTCCAAAGTAACGTCGGAACCAGTGACACTACACAGAAATGTTATATGTCAGGAAATTTCAACCCCCAATCCTTTGTTTCTGTATAAAAACTCTTTCATAGTATAAAAACAATACAAACATTCAATGGAAAACACACAAGGGAAAACACACAGGATGTTCAATGGAAGACACACAGGGGAAAACAAGTTTATTATTATTTCTATTCCGTTCCAAACGCTGTGTACACTTGTGTCCCAGACACTAACGCCCCTGACGTTTTTCTATTGCGTTCCAAACGCTGCGTTCCAAACGCTGTGTACACTTGTGTCCCAGACACTAACGCCCCTGACGTTTTTCTATTGCGTTCCAAACGCTGCGTTCCAAACGCTGTGTACACTTGTGTCCCGGACACTAACCAAATTATTTCTTTATTCACAAGATGTCATAAAATGTATTCAATTTTATAATTAATTAATTTGAAATTTCTTTCTTACGACCATTCAAAGTTGAATTTGAATAAAATTCAATGTTGCAGTTTTTGATAATACAGGAAACTGCTTACCTTTATTTATTTCTCCCCGGGGATTACTTTGAACGATTGTTTCCAGAAATCTCCTGGTTGGACCAATTCGTCCTTCTTTTCTAGATCACGTCGAGGTCACCAATTTGTCTGCTTTTTGGGTCTCCTTTACCCCGGGAGGGGACTTCCGTCTCCCAGGTGTTCAGAGGAGGACGAATGAGATTAGAAATAATCAGGCATACAACTCTTGAAGAATAAAGAAACAATAAATGGTTTATTGAAATATAAGAAAGAAAATAGACTTACAGGAATTCCCGGATCTTGGTGCCGTTCACCACGAATGGATCTTGCGTCTCTGTCTGTACGTCTACAGTAAGAGCATCATCCCAAGAACCCAGAGTTCTGTCTGCTGCTCTTTTTTATACTCGTTCAACTCGTTCTTGTCTATCTGAGTGTGTTTGTGTCCTCTCATGTATATGAGTGTGTGTGTAGTGTTTCCTCTCATATCTCAGTGTGTGTGTTCTTCCCAAATTTAGATGTGCGTGTGTGTCTCTAAATTGGTTTCCATGTAAAAGTTATCTGATTGTTAATTACCGCTCAATGCACAGGCTGGTACAGTTCAGGTGCTGAGGCTGATGTTTTTCCATCTCCTCTTTGATGTTCAGCTCATTCAATAATGAGGGGAAATTCCTTATGTCTTGCACATGAAATATTTCTACTCATTGTGGACTGTATTATCCTAACAGCTTTGTAGGTCTAAGACGAGCATCATATACAGCAGGAAACAGAACTCTTTGCAAAAGTCATGAATGTGATTTTAACATGACACAGCCTACTGGGGATTTATTTTGAGGCATGAAGACAAAGAAGTTTACCGTCAAAAAGGTAAAGTTAAAGGCAGCGCTCAAATAGCAGAGGTTACTGCTGTGTTGGAAGCTTTGCTTGAACTAGAGAGAAGAAAAGTAAAAAGAGCTAAGATTGTAACTGATAGTTTCTACTGTGCCCAAGCCCTACATGAAGATTTATCAATATGGGAAGAAAATGGTTTCGAAGGAGCGAAAGGAAAGACAGTGGCTCATCAGGAGTTATGGACCAAAATAGCCGAGTTAAGGCTAAGCATGGACTTGGAAGTAGTCCACCAGAAAGCCCACGTTAGAGAAGGAGCTCATTGGCGTGGCAATGATGAGGTTGATTGCTATGTGCAGCAGCGAGGGATCATCCTTGTTGGTATCGAGAAGTGGGACAGAATACCTAAAGGCAAGGTGGTCCCAGAGGAAGCCGTAAGGGAGGTGGTGACAGCTGTGCACGAGGACCTAGGACATGCTGGCCCCTCACCAACGCGGCAGGGATTGGGAGAGCTTGGCCTGTGGATCCCTGAAAGACGGGTTTGTAAAGTTCTGAAAGACTGTAAAATATGTGGACAATATAATGCAGGAAGAAGAGGACAGCCGACGCCGGGCTTAGCTATTAAAAGTACCGTACCCTGGGGATCAATTTGCATGGATGTTGCAGGCCCCTTAGGTATAACTGGGAAAAAAGGTGAAAGATATCAATTAGTGATTGTGGACTCAATGTCAGGGTTTGTGTTTGTACAACCGGCCAGAAGAGCTAACGCCAACAGCGCAGTTGCCATGCTAGAACACGTCTGCAGTCATGTGGGAAAACCTAAAGAACTACGCACTGACAACGGAACACATTTCCGCAACGCCAAGGTGGATCAATGGTGTCGGGAGTACGGGATAATAAGAGTTTATTCCCCTCCGTACACACCACAAGCAAACGGCATTGTAGAAAGGACGATTGGCTTAGTAAAAGGCTGGATTGGAAAAAATGCAAATGGAAGAGATTGGAGTGTCAAAGCACTCGAAATGGCCACTGCACTGAATGGGCGTTACCGAGCTGGAAGACCCTCCCCCTCAGAGGAGCTGAATCAACGCCCCTTTGGTGCAGAGAAAACAGGGAGGGGCGAAGAGAACTTAGCGAAGAAGTCTGTGATTACTTCCCCATTCAGGATAGGACAGAGAGTGTGGCTGAAAGCACGAGACCAACCCACTACATCCAAACCAGTAAAGTACGAACGAATAGATATTATAGAAGAAATCTTAGATGAAAACACAGTGAGATTAAAAAAGAAAGGGATCCAAGGAGTAGAGCAGCTCAAGCCAATTCAAGAATAGACGACCAAGCACCAGAATGGCCAGCAACGGACCAGACACGCCACTCTACATCAAGCTGGCCCAGATATATGGAGTGGTCGTGATGCGAAGAACCCCTACCGGCCTTTGGGCTGGTAGAGCATGGAATATGGTATATTCTGCGCAACAAGGATGGTTTTCACCAGAAACAGAACCACTAGAGTGGAGTAAGCAAAACAACCAGTGCTGCATATGTAGAGCCCCCTCAGCACTTACTAGATTAGCTCTTAAACCAGTAAAGGTACTGATTACCACATCTGTGGATATTGCAGGCTTGCGTATTCACCAAGGATGTTCTTCGTGACCTATTGGGACTATAGACCTGACACAGGACACAAACCCCCTTGTAGTTGCACCTGGAATGGATATAAAGTACTCGAATGCCTACCATGTGTGACTGCCATCGCTATGGGCCAGATGATCAGAGTTACCAGTGCTCAAGGATGGCAATTGACGAGGTATGTTGATCCGCTGGACTCACCATGGGTCTCCAGAGTACAACAAGCCAGGCCAGTGGAAGATCAGGACCCGGGTACAGGGCCCCCAGGTCCCATATATGCAGAAGCAGGACCTTCGGCTCCCGTTTGGCAACCACCACCCTATAATCCATGCCAGGATGGGATGGTGACGAGTATGAGTCCAAACTCTCCACCACCCCCAGAGGACCCGTCGCTCCTAGGGAAACTGCTTGTCAATAACTGGCCAGCTGTACACCAGCTACCGCCACCCAAAGACATTCCTATGGGGCTCATCAGAGTACCAACAGTGTTCAGAGTGTGGAGGGTGCTGAAAGACACAGAGGAAACACACTTCACTAGAGCAGAATGTGAAGCCGCTAGAGCCCTGGGATGGGAAGGATGGTGGCAAGAAGTAACACGGGGAGATCTGATAAGAGAAGTCCTGAAGGATGTCGCACTTCCCCTGAAACCATCTAGGCCAATAACGAAAGAAGCAGGATTAGGAAAGACTGATCTATACTGCTACACAACATGCCTGGATGGATGGGGGCATGCCTCGGCGGTGACCAGAAAGAAAAGTAAGGAATATTTCGTTGGCCTAGAAGAAGCGCCACCTATGCAAGAATCAGTGACCCAAGCGGAAGTAGGCTTGGCCCAACCAGATCCGCAAAAGGTGTCAAAGGTCGTCGTGATAGTGCGCATGCTCACGGTGCCTTATAGAGGCATATACTCAGTAGGAGCGGAAGTAGTGGAGCTCGCCCGTGGAGAAGGCAAGTTGCCTGCGTGTGACACCACAGGGAAAGGAAAAGCTCCCGCTAAAGGGAAGAAAGCTCCGTTCAAGCTTTCTTTATATAGAAGGAAAACTACAGAAAACTAAAAGGAAGGAAGATGGCGGATCCAGATCCTCTTGTTTCATGACCTGTTTCACGGCCTGTTGCACGACGACATCGAAGAAGTAAAAGGCTGACCCTAACCCTAGGGTCCCTAACCTAACCCTAACCCTAAGCTAACCCTAACCCTAACCCTAACACAGGACTGTTTTACTGAAGATGTCGCAGTTCCTGATTATTCTCCATTTGTGAGTAATACATATCTTTCATCCTGCCCATTCGGACCTTACGGAGAATCAAAACATTACTACTGCAATCATGAAAGAAGATTGGAGGGAAAAGACCCCGGCTTCAGGTATGGCGCTTACTTTGACAAAGGCCCCATACACATGCCTCGTATACCACATCAATGCCCTTTACTCTTCAATGTTGTGTACGTAATGGTACACAATGTGCGAATGAAAATAAGATGGGGGCCACACTATTTCAACAATGCAAAAACCATATATGTGGAAGTATGGGCTGGACACTTCCTGATTTGGACTAACAGTGCAACCATGAGTGAACTCATGAGGAACTGGGAACGTGATTCTCAGTTCAGCGTCATTGACAACCAAACATTACCTATCAGAATGCACTGGTTCACATCAAAAGCTTTTGCTGTGCCTGAATACATGCAAGACTGGTTACACCACCTACAGTACAGGCGTGGGGGTGTGACCACTATAGGAGTCCTTGTTCAACTTAAGGACAGCATACTCTTCCAACGCCACACAGTGCTCTTTGAGATAGGAACAGAAGAATACCTGGAATCATCGATGCCCCTCTTCAACGCTCCTTGCCACCCATGGCAGGATAATGCTAGCACATTTCTGAGCATCTTTAAAGTCAGAGGGAAACTAATCAGAGAGTGGCAAACAGCCAGCGCGTTTATCTACAACTTTGGAAGTGTATTGACTTGGCCTGAACCTGAAGTTGAAGTCCAGGAAGGACCACTAAGATGCACCTACCCCTGGGTGAGAGTTCGATCCTGGGCGTGGCGTGGACTTTACCCAGAAAGAGGATACCCACCTACTCAAATACTCAATGACATAAAGGAGCAGCGAGTGCGTCGCAAGACCAGTGGGGCCTACACAGCCGCACCAACACTTCCCCCTGCTCAGGGGCCAAAGAGAGAGAGTGAGCCGAGCCTGGAGAGAATACAAAAGAGAATATGGAACTACTGCCAAGTTCATGGCTAGGCCTGGCAGAAAAGAGAAAAACCCCATACAACCCAATAAGATCTCGACGTGCAGAGGAACAAGCCAAAGAACGTAACAAGGATTCTGGATCCAGTCATAGGTGCACGGCAGAAAGGTGCCTTTTTTATTCTAAACTCTGCATAATGCTGCTGGGAGGATTAGTCTGCGTGATAATTCTCTATTACTATGGAATACAGCAATGGAGAGATGTAAATATTAATGTAAAATATAGAACAAGTAAGGTTTTTAATCAAACATGCTGAAACGTGGAAACAAAGGACGTTTTTGTTACATATAACACCAGTGATGCAAATCATACTAACCCAAGAGAGTACTGGACAATGGTACAAGAATCGGACCCATCCACTTGGATGAGTAATTTAACCCAGCTGGAAGCCTGGAGAGATCTTCAAGAAGAAGAGTACAATGCTACGGAACGAAATGTCACAGCACAAAACCTAGTGGCATCAGAGGAAGGTTTATGGATAACTACACTAACGCTGAACAACCACACTCGGAAGCAAGCACAATGCACCTGAATACCAGTAAATGAAGAGTTGCCTCAGTGGATTTGTACAAAGGGATGTGTACCATTTAAGACTATTCCAGATCAAGCATATTGGAAACAGAATTTGATGTACCTAGCACCACCTATGAACGATACCTGCGAGATGGTTTTACCAAGATGGGGCACCGTTTTGACTGATCTAACCCTGTTTTGCCCTACACAACAAATTATAGTCCGCAAGAAAGTCAGAGCCAAGCATGATAGAGCTTTACCAACACCTACGGCAGGTCACGAAATAGTTAACTGTTCAAGAATTGAGACACCAGAATCCACAACTGTGAGTACAATGGTAGCTGTTACCACGCCATTAACTCTACTAAACAGACTATTAGGAGGACTGAAAGTCATAAAAGAAATACGACAACAAAAATTGGAAAAGATGAAGCAAGACTGTATAGCTAAAAAGAAAAAATTAAATCCATGCTTGTGGAATCTAAGGGATCAGTGTAAAACGACCAATTATCTAGTATTAGGACCAACGATTGATTTCCTTAAAGGCTACGATGCCACACTAGGAGCCCTTGTTGAAGAAATACGAGGAAAAATTCCAGTCACAATAGACTATTGGCTTAATGAGACTGTACCGTGGATTTGGAAAAGCGAAGTACAACATTTCATCGGATATTTTTAGGGTGGGTATATGCTTTCAAGTTATGGATTCATTGGTCCCCATAACACGGAAATGTATATGCAAAAATTACCAAACCCTGATGACTTATTGTCAGCACCAAAAGAAGACTTTGCCAAACTAGACGCCTGTGTTGCTACAGCCATAGATAAGGCCTTGAGCGGAACATATACAGCCAAAAGAGATGATTTTCAAGATGCTTCGGAAAAGAAATCTGGACCAGCGGTGGTGGAATGTGAACGTTAAATTGCACTAACCTAGTGAAAGACCAGTCCGTAAAAGGTATGCTGAAAGCCTGAAAGAAGGGATATACAAGTTACGACGCGGACGACTCTGCAGTTTGGTGGGGCCTAAGAGAGCAGGAAGTTCGACTATATGTTTTACCCTGTCTGAACAAAACAACCAATTATTGGATCAAGTATCAATACATCGCTACAGTGTATGCAAAAGAACAAGATCTGTGGCCCAATTCAAATGAAGAGCAACGATACATGTCCCCTGTTCCATGGAAAATGAAATGTAATGATAAAAATGATACATGTGTAATATCATTAGCTAGAGGACACTGTGGAACACTCCCTGGATGGGACAATAGATGTTCATACCATTATGCCTCAGCATTCCATACGTTTGAATTATTTGAAGTTAAAGAAAGACAATAAAACAATTTGGTACAGATCTCCTCCACCTAACGTTGGCTGTGTTAAAGCAGTCTTAGGGGCAGGACTTATGCAACGAAAACCACGTAAACTTGTCAACGTTATGATTCCACAAATAGCAACTCCAGAATTCTATCAAGCTGAAGGACATGCTTTCCGTAAAAGTCTGTGTGAAGGACAGAGTGTAGAGGGATTTGAATGGCTGGGAAACAACAAACTTTATAGCAACATGACCTGTTCAACGCCAATAGAAGATTGGTTGAGATGTGGAAAAGATCAACATGTCTGTTCATGGAGTGAACGGGCCGGCAAGGCTATTACCACAGCGGTCGGAATGGGGATTCTGAACGTCGGCCGCACCCTAGAGATGGGGGTGGGTTATCTCTGGAACGGAGTGTCCTCTCTCTTTTCATGGATCTGGCCTTATGTGGTAATGTTGGCCTGTTGCCTTTTCGGATTGGTCATTCTCTATGCACTCGTACAAGGAGGATGTCCCGCCCTCATTAAGGCCTGTTGCACAAGAAAGCCATCAAAATCTGAAGACAAAGTACCCCTCCTATATAAAGGGAGAAGCTATGTGTATAAAGAGCCTGGAAAAAGAGGAAATCAGGCATTCAACTTGAGGTGAAGAAGACAAGAACAACCACTTGGGGCAAAGAACACAAGAAGAACATCTACGCAACAATGGCAACCAACGAAACAACTCCTACTCAAGCGCCATTGATGCCCACCAACGCTACACCCTATAACCAAGACTACTGCCTTTACACAGGAACTGCCCGAGTGAGTACCGCTTCATTTTGGACTCAGTTCATCATCTGGTGCATCTACTGTGGCTTAGGCAAATGGGCCCTTACACAACCGCTACGTCTACTATGCCTGGTCGAAGCCCTACTTAAATTTGGCCTCAACAACTTCTACTGCAATGTAACCCAGGTTACCAGGCTCAATACAAAAGTCCAGTCATTAATTAATTGAAACAATAAATTAATAAGTTCATGGTTAAGTCACATAGATAAGCAGATAATAGTTATAAATAGATAAGTAATAAATAGTTGATTTGGCATAATCTGACATAAATTGAATAAATCAGATCTATGATTTAAAATCATAAATAGGACAATAAATAGATAAATAGAGATCAATACGCATAGATTCATTTCTTTTTAAAAGATGTGTTATGTGTGGTTAATTTCAATATGTGACGGAAGTGTTTTTTCTCTAGAAATGTACAAGATTCGGGTGACATGAGGAGTTCACGTGATGTGACATGGTTTTAGCCAATCAGATGCCATCAAAGTGTACGTGCCGGTGCGTGCGTCAGTTTTCCCTCTCTCTCTCTCTGTCGGACCATTGCGAGCGCGGCTGCATGGATAATTTCTTCTGCGGACTTTATCAGTTGTGCACAAGAAAGCCAGATATTTTGGCGGAAAAAAAGTAATTTTATCAGCGACAAAGAGAGCGAGCGCCGGTTTTCCTTGCTAGTTGCCGAGTGGACCAGAGTTTCACATTGGTTGCGGAGGAAAACGTGAGTAGAGTGGTTAGCATTACCCTTAGCGGCGCTAGCTTCGGCCATTAGCCACAATTTCGCCGTACACATTAATGAACTCCCATGTCCCCGTCTCTTTTATAGTGGAACCTGGACTGAGCTGTGTATTTTTCCTTGTCCTGGAGTGTGTGTGTATGTGATTCGCGAGTCTCTGGTGAGTAAGTTTTTAGTCCGGTGATTGAGTTAAGTGTAATTATTATTGTTAGTGTTGTTTAGTGAGGTATTGTTTAATGTACTGTTAAAAAGAAAAATGTTTAATACGTTTATATGTGTCACCCTGGTTCAGTGTGTTTGAGAGCGCATAGCAGAAAGAGAAAAAAAAAAAGAAATGAATGTTCCGCCATTTTGGTTACTGTTGAAAGTGTAAACAGTTGAGAGTTTATGTAGAAGCAGTGTTAAAGTTAAAAGGTAAGAAAAAATGTGTTTATGCAATTGTTAAGGTTTGAAAACTTTATTTTATTTAAATGAATATTGTAATAACCCTTTTGGTTGGCCTTTATAGGTCGGGTTTTTTCTTTATGTTGGGAACAATTCTGTGGTGAGATCGACCTGATTTCTTCTGCTGCTGGACTTCCTTCCCTTCAGTAAGGTAGAGGAGACCTGCAGCAGTTGTGGCGAGCTACCCAACGAACGAACCAGAGTTTTGATTATTGAGAGACTGTATTTTCTGTTCTGTGATTGATTTATTGTGCGTTAACCAAAATATTATTTTGTTTATGTTTTAATTTGCAATACTATTTTTTTTATTTAAAATCTTTAATACAATATAACACGCTAAAACGTTAGTTGTGGTTGTGCTCACTTTTTTGCTCTGGTTCACTCAATGCTCTTTTATGAGACCCCTTCTCCTACATTCGGCCTAGTCTTCTGATCCACTGGTCCATATTAGTGTATACAGTCAAATATATTTTCTGGATCTCCCAGTCTTTATCATCATCCTGCTAGAGCTGAGGTGGGTTACAGCAAGGTTGCTGATAACGGTATATCCTTGTTTGCCACCTATGTGCTGGGCCGTTATCACATTGACCTGACGCCGGCAGGATTTTTGCATGGGATCGCCATAGTCATCTGGGCGATCCTGGACTTAACATCCATTTTTAACATCTATGCCTACGTCGGCCTGATGGTTCTGCAAGGAGTAATTGTCACTGTGATCGTGGTTAATATCCTGGTCATGATATATATAAGAGTGGCTCCCTAAAGTTTTTTTTTATGAGCTTTAAGAAGACTATTGTTATAATCCTACAGTTTGGCCGAACCTGCTCCAAGTGTGACAAAGACAGTCAACATCAAGATGCAAAGCGCCTATGGCATGTGGACGATCACCTGTGGTGTGATACTTGTTATCGGGAGGTCTATTGGATCCACAGCGCTGACGGCATATATTGCCTTTATGGAGCAACATGTGAGCACCTATTGCCTGCTATTAATCATCAGTTGTTCAACGACTTGGATGCTGAAGGAAATGTGATACTCAACTCGGCCCGGGTTGGTCGAGATATGCGGCCTCAGATCCACCCAGATGGCGTTTACTACCCTGTGGTGAGGAAAGTGTGGTCTTTACCTTATGGTGATCGGGTTTCGGCATCATTCTGTGGCATGGGCCGAGTATGTGAGATAGGACCAAAAATCCACCTGGTCCACGAAACTTCTACACCAAGACCGGCGCCAGTAGCCCCACCCCAACCGGAGGATGATGACTCTGTTATTGAGTATCACCCGTCCTCGCCAGAAGAAACTGTAGCCTCGCCTCGGGACGAACCAGCTTGCTGTCTGCAGGCATTGGGTCAAGCTCTCCTCTGCCTAGGAGATGATGTCTGGTCTCAACATTCACCAGAGGTGACCTCAACCATGCTTCCAGGAAAACCTCCGGAGTTGGAGGACATCACTCCGGTGTATTCTCTGGCCCTTTTGGAACCTGACTGTGCCGCCGCTGACCATGTTCCCATGGACACCGTCGCCTCCGAGGTCCTCGAAGCCATGCAGAAAATCTTGGATGAGGACGTACCGTCACCAGTGGAGGAAGACCCAGTCCAGGAGATGATCTGTGAGGAAGACCCATCGCCGCTGGATGAGGATGTCACCGTGTCTCCAGATCCACCCACCTTAACCCGAATGAGTTTTATCACCTCCAACGCCTAATTCCATGTTGGTTATTGACCAATGGAGTGCTTCGCCATGGCCTGCTTCACCCGCATCTCCATCACCTGCTGCCGCAATCCCCAAAGATGACATCTTGGACCTTACCCTAGACGATGACAGCATCTAGCGTAACTCTTCCTTAAGGGGTTGGTGGTATGTGTTTGTATGTATGTACTGACCTCTAGGAGGGGGTGTCGTGTGGATGTCTAAATGTCTAGATGGAAGTAATAAAGAGCTCAGAACGTTACTATAATAGAAAAAGGGGGAAAAAGGGGTAGATACTGATCTCAAGGAGGGGGTGTCAAGGATGGTTGAGCTCAGTATCCAAATGTTATAACCGAGGGAATCATAGTAGGCATTAGTAGTTATTTAATATAAATATGGTGAAATATGGTAACCATATTAAGACACATTCTTTATGCCAGGGAGAAGAATAAAAAGATGATTTAAGAAGCTGTTAAATAAGGAAGCAAAACCAAAGAAGTAACTAACTAGGGATTATTATAAGTATGTGAGATGTAAGTTTTTACTATGAAATATATTCATATTTTTTATATTTGCTTGTAACACATTACGTAGGGAACGTGTCTAAACAAGACTAAGAAAATGAGTCCCTGACCTGAAGTGAACCGTGTGAAGTCAAGAGAGGTCAGGAGTAGAAGCTAACCGCTAAAAGATGATAAGAAGTGAAGTAATGTTGTGATTAACATTGTGATTTTTGGGAAAAGTTTGAAATAATCAAATGGTTATTATGTTGTGTTATGTTGTTGATGGCTACAGTGTTGTTAAGATGACAGAGAAATGTAACTGTCCGAAAGTAGAAAGTTTTGCACTGCTGAGAAAGTTGTGTTGCTATGGTAAGAGGAAGTGAAAGCCAGCCAGGAAAACACCTGCAAGTCCGCGTGAGACATGTGAGATGTTTAGAAATTAACATATGACATGTTCAGATGCAAACTGATTGCAACATCACCAGTGACGCTTCCTCGGCCAAGGTCGTGGCGCTTCTCCTCTTCCTCTACTGTCGCAACAGCAAAAATCTATTCTCTCTAAACACCCCAGTCACATGTCCCCGACACCGCTGGATAAGGTGTCTTAATCCACTCCAGCCACCACCAAGTGCAAGGATCATGAGAGGTGAGCTGTCACGAATGAGTGTGGTCGCCTGAGGCGCACCTCGGAGCAACTGAGGTCGGCTATTCGCCGTGGTGTGCCGGCGACGGCAGCGGGGCGGACACTCAGAGGGACGACAGTCAGCAGCCGGACGAATCACCTCGCAGAGCGAGAAGGGTCGACAGGAGGGCGGGACAGGACAGGCAGAGAGGCTCCGAAGATCCCGGTTCTCTCCCCCTACTACCACCGCAGTAGGGGGAGACTAAGTGAATAACTCCTATGAACACAAAACACTAAAATATCCTAAACAACCCTTAAATATACAAAATGACAACAGTTTTATTAAAAATCAAGCTCAGAACTAGTCATTTCTCACTTTGGACTATTCATTTTTTACAGTTTCCATCAGGAGATTCGAGAAGCAATGGAAACTTGTCATTGCGTTCAGCCCAACTTGGTTTGCGGTGGTGCTGTGGAAGGCTCCAGAAAGTGCTTGATACCTGGTAATATATTCAATAAACACAACACAATTGTTTAATATTGTTTTGTGCATACACACATCATGATGAAACAGTTGTTTGCGTTGAATGGATTTTACTATGGTTAGACTTGTGTGTTTAGCAGCCTCAGACACTAATAACTGACAATCTCTGATTATTTTACACTTGAAGCTATTACTATTTCAAGAAAAATGATCAGAAAACGCATTTGAAGTTAATTCTTTTCAAAATTGATTATATAAAGCAAATAAAAATTACTTACTTCCCCAAGATGGTTATAACAGCAGTCTCCAAAACTATAATTGGTAACATTGCCATTTACTGGCATTTTTAGGTAACAATACAACAGAGCATTGTTGATTGTTAGAATCAGTTTGAAGCTTAGTGTAAATTTTACCCCATTCATTGTTAAACATAACCCAATCAACAAGATACACTTTTTTTGTCATAGTCTTCGGGAACCTTTCACGTAATACTTCAAAAGGTAGTTTGCATGGCTTATAAGAAAAATAAATCTTTTCAGTACAAGACATATGAGTGTATATATAAAAAATATGTATAAGATTTCTGTGGTGGCTGAAATTGTGCAAATGAGCCTGTTTTCTGACACTAACAATTTACAGATTCATGAGATCCAAGAGTCACAGGGGGCACAATCCTATGGCAACGGATAATACACATTGGGGCACTTGATGCGTGATTACCATCCTGGTTGCATGGCTACTGAATGTATTTCGAGTAAGTGAATAACTCCTATATACACAAAACACTAAAATATCCTAAACAACGCTTACATATACAAAAAGACAACAGTTTCATTAAAAATCAAGCTCAGAACTAGTAATTTCTCACTGTGGACTATTCATTTTTTACAGTTTCCATCAGGAGATTCGAGAAGCAATGGAAACTTGTCATTGCGCTCAGTCGAACTTGGTTTGCGGTGGTGCTATGGTTGGAAGGCCGGAAGGTAAGTAATATATTCAATAAACACAACACAATTGTTTAATATTGTTTTGTGCATACAAACATCAATTTATTACTACAAACAATCACTGAAAATTATATTTTTATGTTTTACCTTGTAAATGTAGTATCTTTATGTTGAAAACATCTAGTTGTTCTGAAATGGGCTTCTCTCGGCGTGAAAAGCACGATTCAGACACTCTTAACTTGTAAAATAGTACCTTTATGTTGAAATTATTCCATTGTGGGCTTCTCTGGGTCTGAAAAGCACGATTCAGACACTACATTGGATCAGAGGTATTTTCTATGTTTTCGTCTTATTTATTGATCCGCCTTTTAAAATTGTTTCTCTAGCCGAGATATAATAAATATCACAAACAATGACTCAAAAATGTGTTTGATGTTGCACCTTGTTGTTTTATAGTTGTTTTATAAAGTGTAACATGATAAGTCATTTTTAAGTTATTGTCCGTCAAAAGTTATATAATTTTAGCTAGAGAACCACATTTTAAAAGGCAACACAAAAAATAAGACAAATACATGGAAAATACCTCTGATCCAATCCAAAATTAGTTACTTCGAAAGCAACTGGACATAGTAGGTTTCTTGAAGACGTTTCACCTCTCATCCAAGAGGCTTCTTCAGTTCTAACCGACTACAGGGACTGTAGTTGGTTACTATGTCCAGTTGCTACTATGTCCAGTTGCTTTCGAAGTAACTAATTTTGGATTGAACTACCTGGATGACTGAGAATCTACACAGACCTCTGATCCAATCTTGTTTCGGAATCGTGCTTTTCAGACCACGCCCACTTTGGAACACTGGAATCATTTCAACATAAAGTTACTACATTTACAAGGTAAAATATAAAAATAAAATTTTCAGTGATTGTTTGTAGTAACTAATTATTGTTTATATGCACAAAACAATAATAAACAATTGTGTTGTGTTTATTGGATATATTTACTTACATACACCAGGTATGCATTAACTTTCTGGTGCCTTCCACCCAGCACCACCGCAAACCAAGTTTGCAGAGGCCCCAAGTACACTTACGGAGGGCTGAACGCAATGACAAGCTCCTGTTTCTTCTTGAATCTCCTGATGGAAACTGTAAAAATCCTCATGGAAACTGTATGAAATGAATAGTCCATAGTTAGATATGACTGGTTCTGAGCTTGATTCAAAATAAAACTGTTGTCTTTTGTATATTTAAGCGTTGTTTAGGATACTTTAGTGTTTTGAGTTTTTAGAACTTATTCACTTACCAGAGATGCATTCAATAACCACGCAACCAGAATGAAAATTACACATCAAGTGCCCCAATGTGCACTCTTCGTTGCTGTGACCCGTGGATCTCATGAATCTGTAAATAAATTAGTATTGTGTCAGAAAACAGGCTGACAGTTTGTACTGAAAGATTAATTTTTCTTATAAGGCATGCTAATTACTTTTAGAAACATTACGTGAAAGGTTCCCGAAGTTTGCGTGAAAAAAAAGTAACTTGTTGATTGTGATATGTTTAACACTGAATGGAGTTACGTTTACACCAAGGATCAAACTGATTCCAACAATAGAAGCCATGCTCTGTTGTGTTTTAGCCTGAATTTGACAGTAGTTAGCAATGTTTTCTATTTTTTATTTGGAGTCTGCTGGTATAACCAGCTTGGATAAGTAAGTAATCTTTGTTTGCAGAGATGTGATCAATTTTAAAAATAATTAACTTCAAATGCGTTTGCTGATAATTTTTCTTGAAATAGTAATAGCTTCAAGTGTAAAATAATCAGAGATTGTCAGAAATTAGTGTCTGAGGCTGTTAAACACATCCATCCAACGCAAAAAACTGTTTTAAAATGAAGTGTAAATGCACAAAACAATATAAAACAATTGTGTTGTGTTTATTGAATATATTTACTTACCAGGTATGCAAGCACTTTCTGGAGCCTTCCAACCTGCACCACCGCAAACCAAGACTGCAGAGGCCCCAAGTACACTTTCTGTTGCTTCTCCAATCTCCTGAAGGAAACTGTAAAAAATGTCCACAGTGAGGAATGACTAGTTCTGAGCTTGATTCAAAATTAAATTGTTGTCTTTTGTATATTTAAGCGTTGTTTAGGATTTTATAGTGTTTTGAGTTTTAGGACTTATTCACTTACTCGAGATACATTCAGTAGCCATGCAACCAAGATGGAAATTACCCATCAAGTGCCCCAATGTGTATCCTCCGTTGCCATAGGATTGTGCCCTCTGACCCTTGGATCTCACGAATCTGTAAATAAATTGGTATTGTGTCAGAAAACAGGCTTGTTCGCACAATTTCAGCCACCACAGAAATCTTTTATATAATTTTTATATATACACTCATATGTATTGTACTGAAAAGATTTATTTGCCTATAAGCCATGCAAACTACTTTTTTAAGCATTACGTGGCAGGTTCCCAAAGACTATAACAAAAAAGTGTATCTTGTTGATTGGGATATGTTTAACAATGAATGGGGAAAAATTTACACTAAGCTTCAAACTGATTCTAACAATCAACAATGCTCTCTTGTATTGTAACCTGAAATTGCCAATAGATGGCAATGTTATCAATTATATTTTTGGAGTCTGCTGTTATAACCAGCTTGGGGAAACAAGTAATTTTTATTTGCTTTATATAATCAATTTTGAAAAGAATTAACTTCAAATGCGTTTTCTGATCATTTTTCCTTGAAATAGTAATAACTTCAAGTGAAAAATAATCAGAGATTCTCAGAAATTAGTGTCTGAGGCTGTTAAACACACAAGTCTAACCATAGTAAAAACCCATTCAATGTTTTATAATGATGTGTGTGTATGCACCAGACACCGGGACTCGAGTCTGAGACTCGGACTCGAGTCGCACTTAAGTCGCACAATAAAGACTTGTGACTTGACTTGAGACTTGCCCTGTAAGACTTGACTCGGACTTCGGTGTTATGACACGTGAGGCGTAAATAAGGTCCATAAAAGGTTATTAATTTAAACGTCCAGCCGGACGTATTATTTAAGTAGAGGTTTTGCTTTAGAATTCCGCATTTATTGCGAAGTCTTACTCACAGAATTTGGTCACTGTTGCCCGTAACCACGCCAATACATAGAGCAAACACAGATCTGCTGCATCTCTCTCAGGCTCACACACTCCTGCTCCCCCGCCTCCTTGCTCATGCATTCATCAAGACACATTCACAGACCATGGAAAACAACAGAACTCTTTAAGAAAATAACTAAAACTAAGTTCATGATTGTAGGTCGAAGGGGCTGCGAAAGAGAAAAAAAAAACTGACGCGCCCTCTCTCACGCTTTCCTCGGGGGAACGTCTGGGGGGAATACGCTCCGTAAGACCGATTCCCGGGAAATGGTTCTGATTGCATTTTCCGGGAGCCCGATACCCAGGATTAAACGCTAAACGTTATCGTTAGCAAACGAATTCAGCCACAGTTATAGTCTGTTGGCTTTTATACTTCAGTCCACTACGTTTAGCGGCAAGTAGCAGCCTGCGTGTATTGAGCCTAACGTAAATTCTATGAATGAATGGCTGTTTTAGTTTAGACTAATGTTGTCACTGACATCACAGAAATGAAAACATCTCCTTAAAAAGTATGTAATGCATAGGATTTCTTAGCCTAAGCACATTCACAGTCGCACTGTTGTACAGTACCGTACATACAGTACTGTGTTATATAATTTCATTTCCCTTAATTTGTTATTTTCAGTTGGTAAAAGGACAAGACCACTTACGCGATTCAGTTCATATGTATCCTGTAGTATTCACAAAATACCGTGTTCAAGCTTAAAGCTTTTGTGGTGTTTCTTCACATTGCACATGCACAGTACAAGTGTTTTGATCAACTTTGATGGTGTAGTGTGTAATAGCATGTTAAAGGCCTATAGTACAGTAACGTACATACTTTTAATCAAAAATAACACTGCAATGCAGTATTATCTCGGATAGCATCTGATATGTAAACTTTCAGCTATTTGTGACTTGAGACTTGACTTGGACTTGGGACGAAAGACTCGAGACTTGACTTGGAGTCGCACATAAAGATTCAAGACTTGACTCGGACTTGGAAAAAGTGACTTGTGAACATCTCTGGTACGCACAAAACAATATTAAACGATTGTGTTGTGTTATTGTGTTATTGAACATATTTACTTACCAGGTATGCAAGCACTTTCTGGAGCCTTCCAACCAGCACCACCGCAAACCAAGTTTGGAGAGGCCACTTTTGGAGGGCTGAAAGCAATGACAAGCTTCTGTTGCTTCTCCAATCTCCTGATGGAAACTGGAAAAAAAATGAATAATCCACAGTGAGATATGATTAGTTCTGAGCTTGATTTTTAAAATGAAACTGTTGTCTTTTTGTATATTTAAGTGTTGTTTAAGAATACTTTAGTGTTTTGAGTTTTTAGGACTTATTCACTTACCAGAGATGCATTCAATAGCCATGCAACCAGGACGAAAATTACACATCAAGTTCCCCAATGTGCACTCCTCGTTGCCATCGGACTGTGCCCTGTGACCCGTGGATCTCATGGATCTAAATAAATTGGTATTAAGTCAGAAAAAAGGCTTTTTCGTACAATTTCGGCCACCACAAAAATCCTTTATATATTTTTTAGATATACATTTATATGTGTTTTACTGAAAGGATTAATTTTTCTTACAAGGCTTGCAAATTACTTTTAGAAGCATTACGTGAAAGGTTCCCGAAGTTTGCATAAAAAAAAGTAACTTGTTGATTTGTCTGTGAAGATTCTCATTCATCCAGGTCATGGTATCCAAAAAGGGTTTAGTTGTAAGCAACTGGACTTCTTCTTGGAGTTGGAACTCTAGTAGTAATACTACTCTAGACCACTCCCTCCACCACTGGACAAAGGTGTGAAGAGTTGTTTTGATCACACCTTTTTGGACAGAAACTGCTCCTGATGTTAATGAGCAGTTTTCTTGTCACATGTCCAGATGTGAATGGGAGTCGTTGTCACACCCGTCTAGAGAAGCCTACAAACTTGGGTATTCACACATTTTCTGGGAAATGACTAGTTGTATCTTTAAGCAAAATAAAAATGTGTGAAAAAATAAGCTGCTTGAATTGGGGATTTACTGAAGACAGGTCATTTTGACCTGGAGGACATGCACTGTATACAGAATTTGAGATGCACTAGCACCCACAGAGAATGCTGATGGATATGGGTATGTGGTACCACTGTACATATTTAAGTTCCTGCTGGTATTTGCTCAGCACTCCTTGTGGGTGAAAATCTTCTGTATATGATACATAAGGTATAGTAAAAGCAATAGCTAAGGCCTCAGTATTGTCCAGAAAATGTAGTATATTAAGATATTTCATTTAATGGGACAACATAGTATAAGCAGAAATCTATATTAACACTTATTTTCACACAACAGTGTTTAAATAACTTGGTTATTACTATGATTAAGCAATAGAATACAGCAACACAATTCTGGAAATCAGGTTGCCAATTTAGTTGTTATTGATTTCTGATTGGCTGATGGTGTCTCTTTTTTTTTAATTATTTGCTGCAGAGAAAAAAAATAAATGGGATTTTCAAAATTAGTTTAGTCACTGGACTGAATACCAGTTGCTTTTATACCCTGTGTATTACACATATAGAGTGCAAAATCTATAGTATGTAAAGCCTGGACAAAAGTGTGTTATTAATTAATACCAACAGAAAGCTTTTAAAAGCTATTTATTATTGTTCAATCCATTCTTTCTCAAAACATATTTATAAATGGTTATCTTCTGCCACCCCTTCCACAGCCCTAAACTTGTTACCTTGTTTATGAATTAAATAGATTGAATTTCTGATTAAGAGTCAACTTAACAAGTACATAAAAAGCGATAATGAACGTCAATTTATTTATGCAGAAAAAATGTAAGAGATTACCATGCTTTTGCTTTTTTCAAATTCCACCTTTTGTCTGTCTTCTTTATCGCGCTCTCTCCCTTTGACAAGATGGCTGACCTGTTTAGACCTGTTTTTTTCAAGTCCGCCATTTTGCCACAGACTGGAGAACGGAGCACAATAAAGATTTACATCGATGAAAGATGGACTTTGAACGCGTAAGTAAAAGACCTTTTTAGATTATTGTTTTTTATTTTTTAATTACAATCCACTTTTATTGCAAAAAAAAACAGATAACTTGACTCCATAGAAATGTAATATTCCATTAATGTATCTTTTTTTGAATAATGCTAACATTTAGTGGCAAATTACGGAAGCGTATTGCTGCCACACTTAGAAAAAAAAAATTGGCTCAGTATCACGTTATAACGTGATACTATCACGTTATAACGTGATAAGTTTCACGTTATTTCGTGATACTATCACGTTATAATGTGATAAGTTTTACGTTATTTCTTGATAGCATGAGAGAGTCAGATCCGTTCTTCCTTGGTGTTATGTCCTGTCGAATAGAATAGAATAGAATAGACACACACACGATCAGCGTGAGGTTTGTGCAGACATTTAACTGGAACTCCGACTAGAATACAAGAGTACATGGTCACTTCTAGTAAACCTAACACGTGCAATGCATTTTGGGTAATGTGGTTTATTTAAGATGACACATTCGGTAGAATGCCATGTGTTTAAAATTCTGTCCGCGCACTGACAAAAATCTCAATCAATGAGCTTAGTTATTGTAAAATCTCACCGCCAAG
>JAFBJS010007709.1:0-31802 GCA_016785265.1 Paraplagusia blochii | reverse complement strand
AAACACCTTATCCTTCTATATTTACTCTTATAAATGTACTATACAACTAATAGTTGCATTTTACATCCATTTATTGTCATGTTGATTATACAGTAATGGAAAAAATGAAAAAAATATTAGACCATTCTGCTGTTTTCTTCAATTCCTTGTTCATCTTAATGCCTTGTTCCACTAGAGGTTTATCACCTGGGGGAAACAATGAAAACAAGACCATGCAATGACTAAAAGCACTGTATTTGTCAGTACAATGTTATTGTTAGTGATGTAGGAACAGAAGTGATTTTTGTCACTGTCACCTGGTCTAGGGACTGCTCCATTGGCCATTTTGTACTGGGCTGCAGTGAAAAACATGCTTGACCTACTTGCCGGTCTGCAGTAGTTACTGATACCTGCCGACTGGTCCTTCGCAAAAAAAAAAAAAGGTTAGGGATCCCTGAAATACAGTATCATGTTATATGGACAAAAAAGGTTGTCTAATAAAATTAATAAAAACAGCAGACATGGTTACTCTTATACATTTGGTCACAACATGTTCAGCATGTCTCTTTTTCAGGGATTGCCACACCGAATGATCTTTTTCATCTCCGCCAGTTCTCTGTATCTTGTACTCTGACTCCAACTACCTCCATCTCCTCCCTGCATCCATAAATTTCCTCTTTGGCCTTTCTCTCCATCCCCTACCTGGTAGCTCCATCTCTCGGATCATTCCTCTACCAATGTAGCCACTATCCCTTCTCTGAACATGTCCAAACCATCTTAATCTGTCTTCTTTCCTCCAAACCTTCCTGTCCGTGTTGTCCCTCTACTGCAATGACTTTATTACTGATTCTGTCCATCCTTGTCTCTCCTAAAGATAATTTCAGCATCTTTAACTTTGCCACCTACAGCTCTGGTCACAACCAGCTACTTTTGGAAAAAAATGGGCACTATAGAATGAGGCTAGGCTACTACCTATTGGTTGTTCTAACAGACTTGTATAAAAGATATCGTTTGCTCTGATCATTTTCAGAAACTCCTTGAAGCCCATGAGGAGCAGAACTGTGAGGCGTTCACAGAGGCTGTCAAGGAGTTTGACTCAGTGTCTCGTTTGGACCAGTGGTTGACCACCATGCTGCTGCGCATCAAAAAGACCATCCAAGGAGATGCTGGAGACTTGAAGTAGAAAAAAAAAACATTTGAGTTGTACTATAAACAAGATGAAGTAGATAAATCTCACTGTATAGGACGGGTTTGTGTTTAAAAAAATAAGAGTGGGGGAAATGTCTTTTTTTTTGAAAGATTCTAAAAATAAAGATGGTGCATTGCAGAGATGTATGGTGAGGCGGCAAATGAGAGAGATGGTTCTGAATTTGTTGATACTCAGTCTGCATGTGACCCCCTCACCTGTCTTCAAACTCAACATTGTGTCCCCACTTCTACAGTATTCCACCCTTGTATCACTGGACAGAGTGACAGAGATGATCGAGTGCGTGAGTGTGTGTGTGTGTGAGTGTGTGTGTGCATGTGGGGACTGCAGTGAAGTAAAGGGAACTTGTTTGTGTAAGATGTAAAATTTATGTGAAATTTAATAATATATTAACATATTATTAACTGAGGGGTAATTGTGTTATTTATGAAATGAGAGTTACAAACTCGACACTATGTTATTTATTGGTTATTATGGTGCTCAGTGTTACACTTGGTGTGTTTAGCTTAAGGCATTAGCTCTTCTGCTCTGTCTCCTGTTTTCCAATTTTAACCTTCCACATACCCTGTTGTCTCCCTATTTTTCTGCTTTTTTTCTACCTTGTCATCTATAGACGTTACCTTCCTTCTCCTCCTCCTCTCCTCCTTTAAGTCTCCTATAAACTTTGTAATGTTGGGGTGGAAAGTTGATCAGTGCATTTTGCCTCCACTATGACTCTCTGCCACTGTCTGTGCATGTCTGTTGTCAAGTGTTCTCTGTGTATTCTGCTATGTGTAAAGACTGAAAATCTACACCAAGCCTTCGATCATTTTTGTGCAATCGGTAACTATGTACCCAAAATGACAAAGTGAAATAAAGAGCAGTTGCTCAACCTATTAGTCTTATCGTTATTTTTTATTATTATCATTAATATGCACAGAATTATTTATTGGTCAACTTTGGATTTTAAGAAATATTTTTCATATTTATTTAATATTTAATAATACGTGTAGAAAGACATTATTTGTAAAATAAATAGACAGTATAACAACATATAAAAATAATTGTAAGGCATCACATGCTGGGCACCAAGACTGGTCAGACTAAAGTTATATTTAAGCTTTGTTGCTTAAAAAGTCTACATACTGACTCTTAGATAGGTATTAGCAAACTAAGGCACAGGGGCCAGATGTGGCACGTTCTTCTTTGAAATCTGACCCACCGAACTTCTTCAAATTATTTATTGATAGGATTGTGATCATACTTTTATAAATGTACCTACAATGCCTACATTTTCCCTATAGATGGAATAGAGAAGCATTTTAGCCTTTATGCATAAGATGTCATATAGCTACGTTCTTATGGATAATTCTTACGAAGAGTGGAGGCAGGTCCACTCAGGTAAATTACATTCTCTGTAGAAGAGGTAATTTGCGGGAGATAAGTGACTGTAAGGTGGTGGCAGGTGAGAGTGTAGCCAAACAGCATGGGATTTTAGTGTGCAAGACAATGAAGGTGAGAAGAAGGAAGAAGGTGAAGACAGAGCAGAAGATCAAGTGGTGGAAGTTAAGGAAAGAGGAATGTTGTGATGACTTTGGAAAAGAAGTCAGAGCAGTTCTGGGCTGTGGTGGAGAATTCCCAGATGATTGGGAGACCACTGCTAGAGTCATCAGGGAGACAGCTAGGAAGTGCCCTCTGGACAGAGAGAGGAGGGCAAAGTGGTGGAATGATGAGGTTCAGGTGAGTGTTCAGAGGAAGAGATTAGCAAAGAAGAGATGGAATAGTGACAGGACAGAGGAGAATAGACTGGAGTCAGAGCACAAGGGAGGTGAAGAGGGAAGTGTCCAAGGCCAAACAAAAGGCATACGAGGAGTTGTGTGAGAGGTTAGACACGAAGGAAGGGGAAAAGGAGATATACAGATTGGCAAGGCAGAGAAATCAATCTGGTAAGGATGTGCAGCAGGTGAGGTTGATTAAGGACAGGTATGAAAATGTCATCACCTGTGAGAAAGGTGTGCTAGGAAGATGGAGGGAGTACTTTGAGGAGTTGTTGAATGAGGAAATAGATATGGAGTGTAGAAATTAGAGCTGGACTCTAACAAAGAGAAGGTAGATCAGATTTGAAAGGATAAAGTTAGAAAAGCCCTGATGACATGCTAGTGGAGATATGGAAGTGCTTAGGGGAAGTAGCGGTTAATTTTCTGACCAGGTTGTTTAATAGAATTTTAGAAACAGACCAGATGAGTGGAGGAAAAGTTTCCTTGTGTCAGTTTACAAGAAGGGTGATGTGCAGAGTTGTAACAATTACAGAGGGATAAAGTTGACGAGCCATACTATGAAGATTTGGAAAAGTGTAGTTGAGGCCATGTTGAGGAAAGAGGTAGAGATTTGCGAACAACAGTACGGTTTTATGCCGAGAAAGAGTACCACATATGCAATATTTGCCTTGAGGATGTTGATGGAGAAGTACAGAGAGGGTCAGAAGGACCGGCATAGTGTTTTTGTAGATTTAGAAAAGGCCTATGACCAGGTTCCAAGGGAGGAACTGTGGTTTTGTATGAGGAAGTCAGGAGTGGCTGAGAAGTATGTTAGACTGGTGCAGGATATGTATGAGAACTGTACAACAGTGGTGAGGTGTGCTGTTGGAAGGACAGAGGACTTTATTGTGGTGGAGGTGGGACTTTATCAAGGATCATTGCGATCTGCAGTTAGAGTAGGCAACAACTAAAAGAGAATCCAGGGAGGGGGAGGTTTCCACTAAAGAGAAGAAGAGCAAGACAGAGTATATATTGTTAGCCTCATAGCATAATTGCAAAGTTTGTTTTTTGGCCAAATTGAGATTTCAATAAAAAATACCAATGTGTTTTTTAAAAATTGTGTTTTTTTTGTTTTCCAAAAACATTGAAATATGACTTAGGCAATTATGCTATGAGGCTGTGTGTGTGTGAATGAATGGGGCAACAGTGAAATGTAGAGGTTAAGAGCAGAGGTGGTGAAGCTGAAGTGATCTACCTTGAGTGGAAAACTCTCTATATATTTACCTATATAAACTGGATATCTTATTATATATTTGTTATACTGTCTGACTCAGCAGCTATATGATTCTCACTTTAGCCCAGTGATTAGCATCTTGAAATACAATGTATTCCTTGTTTTAATTACTATTATTATTTTATGGTATAGCTCAGGATCTACCAACACTCCTTTGGAGATCTACTGGTTGATCCTGATCTGCCTACTGGGCACCTTTTGTTTAGAGACACTAGCAATAGGTAGGAAAAAGGGAGCAGAGATGAAAGTTGCAGAGTTAAAGATGCTGAGATTCTCATTAGGGGTGACTTGGATGGACAAGATCAGGAATGAGGTCATCAGAGGGGCAACACAGACGGAAAGGTTTTTTAAAAAAGCTTGTGAAGCCAGAGACAGTTTGGACATCCTCAGAGGTTATATAGAGTGGTTGTATGCAGTGGTTATATTGTACAGTGTGCAGTAGTTATATTGATTGAATAATGCTAGAGATGGAGCTACCAAGTAGGAGACAAGAGGGAGGCCAAACAGGAGATTTATGGATGCAGGGAGAGAGGACATGGAAATGGTTTACTTGGATAAAGGATATGAACTTGCTGTGGCAACCCTTGAAAACTGGACAAGGTGAAAGAAGAAGTGGTAAGGAAAAAATATTTTATTATAAAATTCAGTCTTGGCAATATATACAGTACCCACCACAATGTAAACTTACAATTACTTACACAAGCTTGCGAGTATACCGTTACCTATTTTTAATAACTAGTAACTACCGACACTTGTATGTTTGTCACAGTTTCTCAGAGTTCAGGACTTCTTCTCTCTTATGGACTTCTTTGTTTTCATTTCTCTAAGAAGACAATATACTCTGATCTTTGCTCTCCGCTCTCTGTCTTTCAAGTTCCTCATCTGTCGCTCAAGTTGCTCCAAACGAATCAAGGCGTCACTGAGTCTGGACTTGAGAAGGGTGGGAGACTCTGGCAAAGCATAAGAATGATCCTAGTGGATAGAAGGAAAAGATAAGCAAACATTATATCAAACATGCCTTATTGTCAATCTAAATTATATATATATGAAATACACAATATTCTTACCAAATTAGGCAGCGGTTCTGTTTCTTTAACATTTGACGCAGAACATTCCACCTTAGTGCTTTCGTCACTCTTCTTTGAGGTCTGTGTTGTCCTTTTTGCCCGTGGCTACATTGCAAAACCAAACACATGAAATATGCATCTAATGTTTTTGTAAATTGAGTAAAAAAACCAAGTGAGGTCCCTGCCACATCAAGTGTGCTTGAGTGATAGAAGAAAACCCTTTTAAACAAAAAAAGTAGTTAAATACTTACTCTACGACTATGAGAAGAGAAACTGAAGATAGATGGTTTAGCACCCTCTCTTATTCTAACAACTTGGCCAGTCCTGTCAAAGTCTTCTTGTCTAAAGTGTTCACTGCAGAGCACAGAGGACTTGCTGAGGGAACAGCCTTGCCTGCGCGCAGCCACCTCCCACTGCCTTCTCACCTCCTTCTGTTTGGGAAACCTATGAAATGAAAAAATAAACACAAACAGTAACATTGTGTTAAAAGATTAATTTTGGTAAATGTGAATTAAATTAAATTTAATACAATAATTAGAAACAGCACTATTCGATTGATATCAGATGATGTTCTTAAATATTAAGATAACACGATATATATTGACTTTTGCAGTAGTACTAGTAATAGTAATAGTAATGATGTTGTTTCCAGGCACTAAAGATGAGTAGTAGTTTGTAGATTACACCATACCTAAAAGGGTCTAAAACAAAACTTACAGTAACCCACTGCTACAGTAGAATATCATCAAAAAGTTTATTAGTGAGAGTATGGTAATCCCGTCTATTAATAAAATATTAGGCAATAATTAATTATGGTGTTGTAACCACGAACAATGTCTAATCCTACTTTGATTAGACATACAGTAACTATAACTATATACCTGTGAAACGTAATTCCTTTTGAGCTGTTTTGGCGTGTGCGACGGTTTGTACAACCCCAAGCTGAACAGGACTCCGGCATTGTCGTCGTATCCCGGACCAATGTGGCGAGTGCGGTGTCCCTATTTTTTGCTACCGGCTAAAAACAACCAAGAAACAACTCTGTTCCTTTTCCCTTTCACACGGTTGTTACGGAATTATCCTCCTTCACGCAGTTGTGAAGTTAGAAACAATAATTTAACCTTAGTATACCATAAACATTTATTTTTTACATAGTCACATATTGGTGTTTAAATATGTTGGAGGATTTTATTTATAGTTATGCTTTTCTTAAATGGTGACACTTTTGTTTTTCGCGAATTTGTAAAATACTAATTATATGTTTCTTGAATTATTATTTTCGTTATATCCGACACCTTGAAATATTATTATAGTTCTAATTGAGGATTTTTGAAGTTTGACATTACGGTCCTACAGAACGGATGACGATTTACAACATACCCATAATGCATTTGGGTAGAGCGTTCGGTTTCCCAAGTTTCTGAATGCGAAGAAGTGCTGCACGTTCTACGTCGTTGTTATACTCGGTTCTGTCTGTTTTCTGTTTAAGTGGGACTGAGTATTGCTCTTGAAGGTGTGGAACTCCTAATTTTTTTTTGAGAGAGGCAACCTCCACGAACCGCCAAGATGCCCCGTATTATGATTAAGGGAGGTGTTTGGAGGAACACTGAGGTACGTGTTTACATGGCAGGCGCCTTTAGCTTGATGCTAATTTTTTAGCATCAAGCATACGAGTCCTAGCTAGCAAAGAGCTAGCCGCGTATCTGACTGTAAATGATTGAGATAAAGTTGAGCCACAACAACTAACACTATACCAATACCATGGTTGTTAAAAAACCCTCAAACACGAGAAAGCCCGCCAAATAAATTGTATTGTGAAAACGCTAGCGAAAGGACAATTGGTCTAATCAATTTTAAGATACGTCAATGGTCACTTAAGAAAGTAATATTGCTTTTTTGCACTGTAAATACAAGAAAGCAACAACAAAGAATCAAATATAGACTCAATAAAAACGAGCTAAACAGTGACGTGACTTCTGTCTTACTCAATAATTACTGGGTCGATTGGGGTTGTAGCGCGAAATTTCTATTAAAAATACCAAATACTTGTAGAAGTGTTTTGTATTTTCCATTGCAATACTGTTGCAGAAATCTAGAAAGTTGTGTTTTTGGCCAAAGGTTATACAGATAGAAAATGTTATTATTTTTTGTTTAAAAAATATCCTAAATTCTAAACAGTGTCAAGTAGCAGGTACTGTAGATGCTTTATACTAAATACTTGTAGAAGTGTTTTGTATTTTCCATTGCAATACTGTTGCAGAAATCTAGAAAGTTGTGTTTTTGGCCAAAGGTTATACAGAGAGAAAATGTTATTATTTTTTGTTTAAAAAAAAACCCTAAATTCTAAACAGTGTCAAGTTGCAGGTACTGTAGATCAGAGATTCTGAACCATTGGGCCCTGGCCCAAAATTGGGCCGCAGGCGCCCCCTAGAGGGCCGTGAAAATTTTAAACTGCGATTATTAAGGGCCCCAGGTCACTCGACACTGAAAAAAATGGGCCTCGGTGCCAAAAAGGTTAAGAATCCCTGCTGTAGATGCTTTATACTCCTACTCATACATTGGGGAATGATAATTATCAGCGTATGTAAAAAGGTACACACATTATTCCAAACTCTTGTAGGAGAATCTGTCATAACTTAATTAACCCTACCGAACTTCCAACTGTAAGTTATTTGGGGAGCTTATCACTACTAATTAGTTAAGTATTAGTTAACTATTTAGTTTCTAGAAAGGAGTACAATGACGCTTAAACAAATTTTGAGGCCTGTGGCTTGGAGTGGTCAGTTTGAATTTTAGGACTTGGAAATGAACATTGTCCTGTATTGGTTATTGCTGCTATATATTTTTTAAAATGAGTATTCAAAGCAAATATAGGACAAGACCTGGTTTTAATAAAAGAAAAGAAATCACTCATCAAGTTAATCAATCAAGTTAACCCAGACCACAAAACCCAGATTGTTTTGGGCCAAACATTGTTTCTCATGTCTTTCTCTTTTTATTTGTCCCTATCTCAGGATGAGATCCTCAAGGCAGCGGTGATGAAATATGGGAAAAACCAGTGGTCTCGTATTGCCTCGTTGCTGCACCGGAAGTCAGCTAAGCAGTGCAAAGCCAGATGGTGGGTTTTCTACAGATACTTCTTTAATGTAATTGGTGTTGTTATCAGAAGAGAAAATACTTGCATTAATGCATTATTTACATGGTATTAAAATTTGTTAGTATTTTTTGGTTGGAGAATTTTATTAAACAGACTCTATGGAGTTGTTTTTAATCAATTATAATACTTTAAGTGATGATCACAATTGTTTGATAAAAATCTTGTGCCCCAGTTGGAGAGAAAGCAGGTCGAAAACCAGTAAACTTAAGAAGGCTCAAGATGTCCTTTATGAGATATGGGGAAGTATTCTTAGGAATTACTGCTGCAGATATATTTGTTTCATAGATTAATTTTCTTTCTAGTCCTGAAAATCTAAAAGCACAATTACGACACATCTTTGAAATCTCAATTGATCTGATTTTTATTGCAACTCAAAACAGATTGCATCTGAGTCATCAGATCTGGTGACACCTTAATAAATTAATTTCTAACAATATATTTCTCAACTCACAACATTCATTTACATGAAATTACTGCTCTAAAAATACAGTTAGCATGTTAAATAGCTGTTATTAAATTGAAAAATGGCTTTGTCCAGGTATGAATGGTTGGATCCCAGCATCAAAAAGACAGAATGGTCCAGAGAAGAGGAAGAGAAGCTGTTGCATTTGGCCAAGCTGATGCCCACGCAGTGGAGGACCATTGCTCCCATCATAGGACGCACGGCTGCCCAGTGTCTGGAGCATTACGAATATCTGCTGTATGAAATTAATTTTTTTAAATAGATTCTCTATTGGTTGAACAATTTGTCAACATGTTTATAGATTTTTGTCCAACAGTTGTTGCAATGATTTTTTGTTTTAGAGACAAAGCAGCTCAAAGAGAAAATGAGGAGGAAGTGGGTGATGACCCTAGGAAGTTAAAACCTGGGGAGATTGATCCCAATCCTGAAACTAAACCTGCCAGACCTGACCCAGTAGATATGGACGAAGGCATGGTTCACCTTTAGCTTCTTCTCATTATTATAAAACTTAGTTTGTCGCAGTGTCTGTTAGATTGTTTATGAATAACTATCAAGGTTGACTCGTCTTTTATTAGATGAGCTGGAGATGCTGTCAGAGGCTCGTGCTCGACTGGCTAACACTCAGGGCAAAAAAGCTAAGAGGAAGGCAAGAGAGAAACAGCTGGAGGAAGCCAGGTAAGCATAAATTTGTTTTATTCTTGTTTTTTTTTTCCTTTGTTTTTGCAAGATGCAATCTAATTTGCCTTTGTGCATTTGCAGACGTTTGGCAGCACTGCAGAAGCGCAGGGAGCTGAGAGCTGCAGGAATTGCTGTTCAGAAGAAGAGGAAGAAAAAGCGAGGAGTGGACTACAATGCTGAGATTCCCTTTGAAAAGAAGCCTGCACAGGTAATTGAGAATGAGCATTGATGCAAATTAAAGGATCCATAACAGATCCTGATTTAGTGAGCTTCACTACGAAAAGATGACTTATCAAGATTAAACTGGATTCACATATGTATTAATTGACATGTTGAAGATTTCATGACTAATTGGAGTTTTACCTTTTAGGGCTTTTATGACACCAGCATGGAGCAGTACGATGCCTTGGAGCCAAACTTCAAACGCCTCAGACAGCAGCACTTGGATGGAGAGCTTCGCAAGTACGTCTGCAAGAAACTACAGTTACCACATTCATATACAAATCTAAATTATTACGTGTTTTACTGTTGGTTTGGAGCTGTACTACTCCCAAAGGGAACTCCCAACCTATCAATAAGTTTTATCTAATCTAATAAAGGCAGTTGAACATTAGAAAACTTTACGAAATGTGTAACCCTACATGATTAATATTTAAAATTTAGATAAATAGATGTATTAGATTTAAAGTAATAATATTAAAACAAACAATTACAGTTGATTGCAGCCCCTTTGCTTTTATGTAATTGTAGTTTAAGGGAGTAACGTTTTGAAATTCTGCCATTTGACTTTATCTGATTTTTCTTGGTTGTTAAAGGAATTTCCTGGTGGCTTCTTGTAATAAAGCTTCCTGTTATGCACCTAAAACCTATTTTCTTGTTGATCCTGCAAGTGGTCAATCTGCCCTGTGCTGTTATTGTTATTGTGCTGTGATTTGCTCTGTTGTAAGAAGTTCTCTGTTGTGTGCAGTGAGCACGAGGAAAGAGAAAGGAAGAAAGACAAACAGAAGATAAAAAAGAAGAAGGAGAGTGATCTTCCCTCTGCAATCCTTCAAACTAGCGGGGTTGCAGAGTTCACCAAAAAACGCTCCAAGTTGGTTCTACCTGCACCACAGGTGTGTATTGCTCTCAAATACCCAGTTAAAGTGCATGCAGCGATCTTTCTCAATCGTTTGAATCCCTTTTTTTTCATAGATCAGCGATGCAGAGTTAGAAGAAGTGGTAAAATTAGGCATCGCCAGTGAGGTCGCCCGTCAGGCAGCTGAGGAAAGTGAAAGTGGAAACTCAGCTTCATCCACACTTCTGTCTGAGTACAGTGTCACCAACAACATGTCAGCAGGGCTGCGCACCCCCCGCACTCCCGCTGTCCAGGACAGAATACTCCAGGTACACAAGTTTACCATACATAATAAATTAAATCGATCACCTCTGTGTTCTTGCCGTCTAAATTGGATTTCCTGTGTTTGCATTTCAGGAAGCTCAGAACCTCATGGCTCTGACCAACATCGACACACCTTTGAAGGGCGGATTGAACACGCCACTGCATGAGAGTGACTTCAGTGGAGTGACACCACAACGTCAGCAGGTCCAGACGCCCAACACTGTCCTCTCTACACCGTTCAGGTAAACAGCTAACAACCTCATCTGTTAGGTATTTCCTAAACACTGCTGAGACTTAAAGTGATAATAATCTCTTCCTTGTCCTTAACAGAACCCCTGGACCGGGTCAGGGCTCAGAGGGCATGACACCCCAGGCTGGTGGAGCAATGACTCCACGTGGGGCTGTGACACCGGGCTTAACCCCTGGTCGTACACCTTTGAGAGACAAACTGAACATTAACAGTGAAGACCAAGTGACTGATCCCACCTTTGCTAAACACATGGTAAACAAACACGTCTAACATTTGTACATTTAAGAAAATATCAGCGGAAATATTGTGGTTTGAATGTAACGTTGAAATTTCACTGTTGCCATTCTCCTTACACACAGCAAAGGGAAAGTCTGCAGCAGCTCAAGCAAGGTCTGATGTCACTTCCTGTTCCTAAGAACGACTTTGAGATTGTTCTTCCCGAAAACGCAGAGAAAGAACTCGAGGAAACAGAAGTGGAAACTAATTTTGTAGAGGACTCTTCTGATGTAGAGGCTCGCAAACAGGTAATGTTAGGGTATTAACTATGGGATTCTTGTCCAGCCATAAGAAACTTGAATCAAGTAGACTCTAAATGTTCTGTTTTTTTTTTTTAAACAATAAAATGTTAAAATGTATTTATAAACATTAATTAACAGTATGTATACCTTTTACTCTTTACTGTTGGAAGGATATTTCTTAATATTTAACTGCATAGTTAAATATTTTTACTTGAATCTAGGATTAGAAATATGAGTAAACAAAAATTAGTTGATAATCATTTAGAGAGACAATAATTTCATTCTAATTTATTAACATCACTCTTTGCTGTTTCAGGCTCTGCGAGAGGCAGAGAGACAGAAGGAGTTGAAGCTGCGTCACACGCCGGTCCAGAGAGATTTGCCAAGACCATCAGAGGTAAAAATGCAACTATGGTTATTGTCTTATCAACCTATTATCAAAATCAGATAGAAACTGCAGCCGACTTTCTTCTCCTAAATGGTAGCATCTTGTTGCATCATGTGTTTAGGTGAATGAGTCAGTCCTGCGTCCCTCCTCGATGGAGCCCCTCTCTGACCTCCAACTGGCTGAGGAGCTGATCAAACAAGAAATGATTACCATGCTGCATTACGATTGTTTGCACCACCCATCAGCCAACGCAGCCAACCAACTGCAGCGTGGCAAAAACCGGGGGCCAACATCCACGTCCAATAATGCTTCACACATCTCCTACCTGGAAACACATTCTTATGAGCCGCTTGTCCCAGAAGACATGGAACAGGTAGATGCCCTTGGCTGAGGGAATGATTTGTACTGTATTCAAATGAAATATCTATTGTCTGACCATTTATAAAATCTATTTATAAATAAATATTTATTATTTATTTTTTCACAGTCAGTACATTTGGACAAAAATCTTAGCAACTTTTGCCTTTTTATATTGTTGTTCAACTGTAGGTTTCTAAAGCTGAGTTTTTTAGATTGAATAATTATTTGATGTCAACATAGAATAAAGGAAGGAAATATAGGTTGAAAGAATAGATAGGATGGATGATAGGATTCATAGATAGAGGTCAAGGACGGAATGGAAGGATGGGTGGATATGCAGGGAAAAGGGATGGAGGTAAAAATAGGTAGTTTTTTTTATTTTAGTAATTAAAAAGTTATTACACAAATCCAACGGATTTCTGTAAATCTAATATGTGCTTTTCAAGGTATCAAGATTGTCAAGACTTTCTCTATGCTAATAAATGCAGGCTAAATCAATACTGGCCGCAGAAATGGAAGTGGTAAAGGCAGGAATGGGCCACGGTGATCTGAGCATGGAGGCGTACAGCCAGGTGTGGGAAGAGTGTTACGGTCAGGTATGTATCAGGACATCCCACAAATATTGTTGAAATCTTAGATGTTAAACATCAGTGTTCAGCCGCTGGAATATCTTTTCCCCCTCTTTGTCTTTTTCCTCAGGTGTTGTATCTCCCTGGTCAAAACAGGTACACCCGAGCCAATTTAGCATCAAAGAAGGACAGAATTGAAAGTCTGGAGAAGAAATTGGAGGTACAGATAAACAGTGGAGGTGCAAACGTGGGTTGAGAAAATTGGCACCCCCTACCGAAACACTGACATGTCCATTCTTTCCAGATGAACCGTGGGCACATGACATCAGAAGCCAAAAGAGCCGCCAAAATGGAGAAAAAACTCAAAATCCTCCTCGGAGGATTTCAGTCCAGAGCACTGGGACTGCTGAAGCAGCACAGTGAGCTCTGGGAACAGGTGAGAGAAGAATTCCTAGTCTACAGGATGTGGAATTCAAACAGGGCAAACAATCTAAAAATAATAAAAGCTGTGTTTTCTTTTAAATGTTGGTGTTGCAGAAAAAATGTTTATTTCAACTAATGTTCTGCTTACTGTGTCCACTAGGTGGAGCAAGCAGCTGTGGAGCTTCAGACTTTCAAACAGCTGAAGAGACAAGAGGATGCTGCCATTCCCAGAAGATTAGAGGTACCATAACACTAACAAGACCTAAGATGTGTAGATTAGGTCAAATAGGGTTACACAGTGAATAAGTAAATGATTTATTTTTTTTCAAAGAAATTGTAAAGATTCTCTGTAAAAATTAACTTAAGATAATGTCTTTTACAAAACTTTAAGTTATAAAAGATGTGCATGAAAGGACAATCCAGCAAAACCCCAAGGGATCACGGCAATATCCCACGTCTTTGTCGGCGTTATCTGGTTTTCTTACAATTCTTTCTTCCGTGGTAACAATATTTCAATTCCTATTGTTAACGGTGGTCTTTTGTTCAAGATGTAGATGATTCATTGCATCCTGCCCTGATGAACTGGTTCCCTCAAGCTCAGGAATGAATAAACATACAATTGAACCCAGATAACCAGATCTAAAAAAAAAGAAATCTGATGCTAATATTTCAGAAAGAGCATCATTTGGGCCTGTGTCAAAATCAACCCCAAATATATATTTTAAACAACATAGTAGCATCTACAGTTGAGAGCAAGTCACACAATTTACCCATTAATCCAGCCTGACTGGTTCAGGCCTTTGAATATCTCATATATCACCTTAATTATTTTTTCCTGACTTACAGAAAGGAGGAAACATTAAAATCTAATAAAACTCCTGTTTGTGCCGATTTCACGTGTTCAACCTCAACATTCATCAGAACACTGTGACAGTTAACAAGCACACACCCTGAGAGGGAAGGAAGTAAAGTCAAACTTGGTCATTATTCATTGATTTTACTTATATGCTTGCCTGTCCTTCTGTGACCTGTCTAAATGCCCCACCCCACAATTTGTAAAAGACTGTAGCAAATTCAAAATCACTTCTCTACAATGTATACTAGGTACAGTGAACTGAAGATCTGTCAAATCTAATGATTAATTCTCCCCCCAGTGCACAAATCATGTTTAAATAAACTCAGTGTTTTGAGTCACGTTGGAAATCATGGGTTGTAGAATGGATCAAAAATAATTGATGTGACATTTTACAACTTTTCATGTCTACTATAGTTTTACAAGCCTGTGCTTTTGAAATTTTAAACCAATTTTTTAAGAGTCAATTTGTTCACTTCAGACATCTTAACTCTCATCAGAGACGCTTCATCAGTTAGTGTTTTCTGGTGTTTATCCACTTGTTTTAGGACCCACATGAACACGAGTTCATTTATTTAGGCCAGTGCTTTTCAAATAGTGGGACAGGCAATCTTTGGGTGGGCGCATGTGACCCTGGGGAACATGCTGTTTTTCTCCACCGTGCTACAATAAAGTGTAATTGCACATCCTTGTAAGTTGTACTATATCTCTTTTTTTGTTTTCTTTATGTTAACAAAGATACCATGTTATGCAGAGGTGTACCTAGAACTATTTTATAGACAAATGCTGTTATTTATAGTTTCGGCGGGGAGACGGCGCCGGGGAGGGGGGGCGCGCGGATTGTTTTCTTCTTGCCAAGTAATAGGTGGCGTAACAGGAAATAATTAAGAAGCATCCAGAAACTGGTCCATTAAGGGCCGGTGTGGCTGCTGGTTTCTTTTCCGACCAAACAAGAACACATAGTTTGACCAATAGCCTGTCTCATGACTGACTATTAGTTAGTTAAACCCGTCACCTCAGGTGTGCTGGTTGAAACAAAAACCTGCAGCTACACATGCCCTTTATGGAACAATTAGGGAATGCCTGGTCTCGACCATGGCCACGTTTCAAAGCTCCAAAATGTTTTTGTGGTGTATGAATACTCCTCCAATGAGAGGGGAAATGTCTTCAACATTCTTGAGGTTAGTCCACTTAAATTTGTTTTATAATACGATGATGACCTGGATGTTGTAAAATCTCCACAAGTGTGCTGTGTGGAGATTGCAGTGAAATTGATGATTCATAGTACAGTGTTCACCATGTCCTTGACCTGCAGTGTTTCCTAGTTTCGTCTCCATCTTCCATTAATTTATTGAGAAATTAGTGTTTGGAGTGGATGGATGTTTTCATGAAGAGTTCCGCTGTAAGCAAGTGACAGCTTTGTTAACATCTGCCTGTTGATTGTTCTACAATCACCTTATCCACATATGTTGTTGTTCTGCAAACTTTATTCCCTCCATTATGCTTTTCAAGTGTTAGTCAGACTCTTCTGATGTTTGTTGTTAAAGGTAAATTATGATGTGACCACTGTGAGTGTAATAATATGATGAAGGTGCTGATGTAGTGTGAGAGTTGATGTCTTGAGAGAATCAAGGCAGCATAGGAACCAAACTTATCAGACCCAATATATTGTAATTGTTCCTTTTCTACCTGATCCAGATGTTTGTCAGATTGAGCAGTTATTGTAACATACCCTTGTGTGTCTGTGTTTTAGGCTCTGCGAGAGGACGTAGAAAGGCAGATGGAGAGAGAACGAGAGCTTCAGCAGAGATATGGAGAGCTGTTGATGGAGAGAGAGCAGCTGCACAACAGCACTCTCAAGTCCTGAGCATCATAGTTAGAACAGGCGCGCACACACACACACATAAACCACACAACGCAACAACAGCTCTGAAAAGCAGATCATAACTTTTCCGCCCGCCGAGTTGTACTTAACTGTATTGTGAATTGTTCAAATGCATTGGCAAATTCTGAAGAGACTTTAATGTCATTGCATTTCAGTGACGTTCGAAAGTCTCTTGCATTTCTGTGTTAGTGACCAATAAAGTTTCTTCTCAACATGGTGGCTTGTTCTGTATGTTCTTTTTTTTTATAAAGTCCAGAAGAACTTGAAAAAAAAAATCTTTATTTATACAAAAGAAAATAGAAAAGCTTCTTATATCAAGTGATGTTCTTAGCAGGCAAGGAAGGCCATCCGACTTCTGCAGTAAGCCGTCTAGAAGAGAGACAAGATATTAGTACATTAAATAATGTCTTTCGATAGTATCAGTCAGTTGGGTCTTTGTATGGATATTCACACCGTGGAATTTAAAAATTCAGCAAAACATTACATATTAATAACAAGTTAAACTCAGGACTGCATTGATTACACATACACTACAGGAATACCTGTAGTCAAATAGACTTCAAAGCTTCCTCTTTTAGTCTCCCATACTGTGCACAGAGCACATACCTTATTGTCCATCTTACTGGCCCTGGCCATAGGTTCAGATGAATCTTATCTAGTGATGTAATTAACCACTATTTCTGTGATGTCATTTAGGAATGCAGATGAGAGAAGAAACTGAACATCCACTATGGTCTGGGTGAATCTGAGAGACTTGTTATAAAATGGTTTTTGGACTAAAACCTTGAAATATGCCAATTATGGCATATGCCGGAAGGATTTCAGGTTTCTCCTTCCGTTCCAAATGTGTGGACATGTCAGAATTGGCATATTTCAAGGTTTTAGTCCAAAAACCATTTTATAACAAGTCCCTCAGAGGTTAAATGTGCCCCAGCACTTGGTGTATTTGTTTCATCAGGAGGATTGTACCAAAAATCTACACATTGAAATTTAAGTTGAACCATGATCAACTAATTGACTGGGGGATGACTGCGCTATTGAGCAGTCCCAAATGTCTCTAACCAAGTACCCGTACTGTATGTGGGTGTGGAAGTGGTCAACATGAACAGACCAGGGACATCAACATGTTTTCCTTAATGGGCCTTGTTAAACCCATGAGGCCACGTCTGTCCTGTCACTATATTGGTAAGTTTCACAGACTAGTTACAGTACATTTATGTTCTTCTACTCAGTCTTCCCCAACTCAGGACACCAGACTGGATTGTGATGTAAAGTAGGGCCAGCAGAGGTGTCTACCGTGTGTCTGCAGTTGTATCTTCTAATGGCCTCCCTGATGTGACAGGGCTGGATGGCTCCACTTGGCTGTTCCACTGTTGCAACACAGACCTAAACCACAGCACATTCATGTTTACACTAACACCAAGGTAATGGTGACAACAAGCAACAGTTCCTGCAAAGTTCTATCTGATTTATTGTTTCTAATAAATGTTCAAAAGACATAAAATCTGTATACAAACGCAATTAACACAAACCTTTTTACGTTTTCTTTGTCTCGTCCGTCCGTCTAGACTGCCATTCCCCTGTGGGAGGCTCTTGGATGAGTGGGAGGAACCAGGGGTGGAGGGTGGAGTAGCCTCAGGTGAGTCAGGATCCTTTTTCACCTGTTGGATGGATGGATGGATGTATGGATGGATGGATGTGAACAAAAAAAAATGTTTTTTGAACAGTGTTTGTAGTCATAGTGGAGCTGGTTGTGAGAATGTACCTCAGCATGTGTGTTGTAGTGAATATAACTGGCAGAGATGACGTGACTGATGAGATTCGTTTTGGCGGTCATTTCTTGTTTGACCAGCAGAGACAAATCCACAATCTGAAAACAACAAGTATAAATACATTAACAGAAAACAGTTTAAAAACAGTTGTATTCACTAACAGCAAATGGTGGAGAAGTAAGACAACTGTCCAGACTGGACAAATTCAACAACGATAAAACAGCCTGTTACCTGAGCCACAGTCTCATAGGCCAGGTATGAGAGGATCTCCATGGCGATGCTGTTGGGTTTCACCTCTAAGCTGCTGCAGTCAAGCCAGTCCCTGAACTTTGATGCTTTCTTTGCTAATAGAACAAAAAGAAAAAGTTATAGAATAAGAATATGTGATATGTGATACGCAGACTGACCAGGACAGAGAAATGGAGAGATGGATTGATAGACAGAGGACAGACAGATGGATACATGGAGATATCATAAAAAGATAAGACAGACACATAAATAAACTGAAAGCAATTTTTCCAACCCAATATTATTATAGCTTTTTGCAAAAATGATTCGTCACAAATCTCTCAGCTAATCTGTACCGAAACTCAGCTGTCGACTTTCACAGAACTCCGAGTACTGAGTCTGGTCCATGCATCGAGTTTGACGCTCCAGGCGCTACAAGAAAACACACAAATTCAAGTTTCAATAAGTCATGGAGGAAATAAGGATAAACACATGTGTAGAAATATGATAAGATAGACCTTCCATCTACACAGGTAAAAAACCAACAGCAGTCAGAAACATCAGGGATGGCAACAGGAAATTTTGATTTCAGCGGAAATGTCTTGGGTTCTTGGGGGCCAATGGCGCCCAAGTCAGGTCCAGGTCGAAGCCTGGTGGGGGGGAACAGCTGAAGCTGAAGGTTTTTATGCCAATTTTGCCAATTGGTGTATTTTTACACCAATTTTCAAAGCCATTAAGGCAGTATTTTCTGGAAATTAATATTATGAAAATATCTATAAAATTCAAAAACATTCACTGAAACATTCAACTTTACTGAATACTCACAAAAAAATTTATGATGACAATTAACATATTTGTAGTTCATATTTATATGCTGATAATATTTTCAGCTGAATATGAAGCTTTAATTTTACCAAGTCGAGTTGAAAATGTCAACATCAATTTACTACCGTACTTGTACCCTACTTCAGATGCGTTCGTCGATTAATAAATAAATTGAATTAAAAGTAGACCTACCTCTGAATGAACCTGTCTGTCAGCTACAGGGGGTGAGTGGATGCGACTGCAGGCTCTGTGAAGTGCTAGGTCTAGTTGGACCTGCTAAAGTTCCTCAGTGTGCCGTGTCATCAGTGTTAGCAAAACTTGCAGATGACGATTTCGCAAAAGCAGATCCCAAAGAATAACTACTCTGACGAAATCCTATTTTTAGGAGCCAATCACAGCTCCGTTTACAATTTGCATAATTTTTACTTCCGGCTTTAGCGAGAACGTTCAAGATAGATAAACATTGTTTTTTTCGGCACAATTTTGACGTGAAAATGACCGTATCCTGACCGTAGCAATAAATATAGGTACCTCACCCCCCCTAAAATCTTCTCAACGGATTTGGACATTTCATAAAAATGACCATTCATCCGTTCGGCGGAAAATTGCCATCCCTGAAACATGGGTGAACACAAATGACCACTGACCTCCATTCGCTCTTGTTTGACCGGGTCTACTTCTTGACGTTCAGCCAGCGACAGGAGTTCCCCAGTCTGATCCATCCACACCAGGAAATCCTGGGCCAACTTCTGCCTCTTCTGCGGGGCACCTGCACTAGCACTGGCCCATCTGTCTGACCACACCAGCAGAAAATCTCACCAATCCACATCATTTATGACTATGTTTACATTCCCTTAGTAACCAAGGTCACCTATCTCTTTGTGACCCTACCTGTTTCCTGCGGTACGTCATCGTCCTCCATGGTTTTGAGGAGTTTGGATTTATAATCTCTGAACTGAAGATATTTCAACAACCTTGCCACCTTCCTCTATCATAGATAATCAAATGAAATAGACTTTAGTTGTTCAGCTATATTTCCAATTACTTTTTACAGTGAAGTGTATTTTCTCCTCACCTTGTCTCGCCTCATGAGAAAGAGAATGTCCTCAGCAGAGATGACCCTGGACCCGCGGAGCAGTGCACCCTCGCATGCTTGATGCAACTGACGGAGAAATGACAAAAATCTCTGTCACAAGTAGTTTATTAATTAAACACCAAATATATATTTTTAGATTAACATATTTCTACATGTATTCAGTAACATTATTACTTTTGCTTTAAAAATATTCTCTCACTGCTCATTGGTACTATGTGTTACCATGGTAATGAGTTGTGTGTGGACAATGTCCTCCACCAGGGCAGCTGTCTCATGCAACGGCCTGCGAGCGTCTCCCAGAGCAAACCTGGAAAAGACACATGCAGTGTTAACCATCTATTCTCCGAACTCTCAACTCAAATTCACTGTTGTTTGGAGATTGGGGAAACTTACGCAAGTCTGATGGAATGTTAGTTTGCTGTTTTTCTAGATACTGTACTACTGTTACAGTTTTATTGTGATACCTATGAAACATCATCTAGAAAGTGTCAGGTGTTATTTACCACCATAACAAGCCACTCATTAATTAAATCTAACGATGATTAAAGCCTGTTCATCCATCCATTCCTCTGTCTTTCATCCATCTTTTTATCTGCCCATCTTTACATTTATTCTTTTTCATTTAAATAATTAATTATCCATTCATCCTTTCATCTGTCCATTCATTCATTAGATCTATCCATCAATTTAAACAATGATATAACTGCTGACCTTTTATCCATCGCTCCATCCATGCATCTGTTCTTTCATCACTCCTTTTATCTGTCAATCATCCATCAGTTGTTTCCTTTGTCCAGCCACCTGTCCATCTATCATCCATCTTTTTATCTGTCCATTATCTACCTGTCTTATCTGTCCCTTCATCTGTCCATCGTCCATCTGTCCTTTTATCTGTCCCTTCTTCAATCACTTCATCTGCCCATCATAGATTTGTCCTTTAATCTGCCCATCTTTACATTTATTCTTTTTTATTTAAATAATTAATTATCCATTCATCCTTTCATCTGTCCATTCATTCATTAGATCTATCCATCAATTTAAACAATGATATAATTGCTGTCCATGCATCTGTTCTTTTATCAGTCCTTTTATCTGTCAATCATCCATCAGTTGTTTCCTCTGTCCATCTATCTGTCCATCTATCATCCATCATCCACTTGTCTTTTATCTGTCCCTTCATCTGTCCTTTCATCTTTCCCTTCTTCAATCACTTTATCTGTCCATCATAGATTTGTCCTTCCATCTGCCCATCACCCATCTATCCTTTCCTCAGTCTTTCGTTCATTTGTCCCATCGTCAGTCCTTCATTCATCTGTCCATCATCTATCTGTCCTTTCTTCATTCCTTTCATCTGTCCATCTATGTTTGCATGCATCCATCAATTCCAGTTATGGACCATTCATCCTTATATATATATATTAAAGAATATTAAAGAAAGGACTAATTCTGCAGTTATAGAACTCATATTAGAAATCAATAGAAATCCTGGCTCTTCCAGGACCCATGTGCGTTTACAGAAAAACGCATCCAAACACAGGCTTAGTGAGCAAATACGGTCAAACCTCAATTTGCATCCAGAGAAGCCACTTCCCTGCTGACAAACTGACCTCAACCCACATCCTGAGGCTCTGTCCTCCTTTCCTTCCATCCCTGTCCATCTCCCCCTTACTTTCTCCTCTGTTAGTCAGACACAAACAACTGACGGCTGATTGGTCACATGAGGTAGACAATCCCGCAGGTGACACCCACTATGGTTTGGTGTTGCAGGCAGGTTGGCTCAATCTTGGTTTTCAGGTTTTCGATTTTGGGGTTTAGTTGGGTTCCAGTCTGTCTGACCACTGACTTCAATTATCTGCAGCCCACATCCAAACACCAGGTGAGTAATGAGAAACACGTACACACACACAAACAAACACACACACTCACACACTGTATATACCCACAAAAACAGACTGGCAATCAGTCTGATGAAACTCAACAGGTTTGGCTTAGAAATGAAAGTAATGTGTATATTTTTTTAATTTTAACTGTCTGTGTTTACTGTGACAAAATTATTACAATGTGGAACAAACCTGAGATCAGTACTGCCTAAAGTGTCACAATGTTTTTATTTATTTTTAGATATTTTAATAAATATTTAAGTAGTGTACTTTAGTCCAGGTCTGTTAGTTCAGACAAGGGTAAACTCTTTGGCTTGTGGGCCACAATTGGTCTTAAAATGAATGGTGGAACCTTCATGCGAACTAAGATTACTGACATGTAACAGTCACAGACAATATGCAATAGTCCAATGCATAATGACCTAAAATAAAAAAAATGCTTTTCACCTTCTCTGTGCTATGTAAAGGAAATGTGGGTATTGCAGAGAACAGGCAGATGTTTAATTGCAATACAAAAAAAACATTATAATTTTGAGAGAGTTGACAGGATTAGACCGGATTAGAAAGCTGAACTGGCTAAATTGGGTCCCTGGGCCTTAGTTTGCCAATGCCTGTCTAAGTTGAATGACAACTGACAAAGGGTTAATTTTCAAGGACAATTTATATTAATTCTCAAGTAATAATTATACACAATTTCTTAAAAAAAAGCACAGTTGAACAACTTTCAAAATAAAGTCCTTGTTAAGTTGTTGTGCGGACAACCTTTTTAATTTTTTCAACAATCTGTGTTGTATTTTTATTTTTTTTTAAATAAAATGTACAGGTTTTTTTTTTCCAAAATTAAATAGGTCTTACTGTTTATCTGCTGTCCACAGCATCTATGGTCAAACAGAGCATCAAGACATAATTACCTTCAACCTTTCTTGTTGACTGAAATAATGTAGAATAATAATAATGAAGGTATAAAGTTTTTATCACGGTTATTTTTGGCATTTTAACAGGTGGCTACTATGGCTTCCAATAGTCTTTTCAGCAGCAGCAGCCCAATGCTCTACTTTGGTGAGTCGTGTGTGTGTGTGTGTTTGTGTGTGTGTGTGTCTCACATCATGCTTTGGAGTTCTGGGACGAAGCTGGTCCTGGAGATGGAGCGATCTTTAGAACTGGAAGAAGCAATTGAACCAGCCATAGGACTGCACATCACCACTGTAAAACAGTTGTCAAAATAATGGCATGGTTTAGAGATTTAAATTGGATTTACTTGTCTTTTTGGTTGTCCCTTTTTCCAGGGGTTACCAGAGCAAATCAACGCTTTCCATCTCCTTTGTTATTCTCCATCTTCTACTCTGACTCCAACTACCTCCTTGTCCTCTTTTACTGCATCTATCAGTCCCGTAGGAGACAAAGATCAGAAAAAGTATTCTGATCTTTGTCTCCTACCTGGTAGCTCCATCTACAGGCTCTTTTTCTACCAATGTATCTACTGTCCCTCCTCTGAACATGTCCAAACCTTCTCAATCTGTCTTCTTTTGCTTTCTCTCCAAACCTTTCTGTCTTTGTTGTTCCTCCAATGACCCCAATCCTGTCCATCCTTGTCTGTCTTAAAGAGAACCTCAGCGTCTTTAAGTCCTCCACCTCCAGCTCTGCCTCATGTCTTCTACTTATTCCTAGTATCTCTAATCCATCCATCTTGGCTGGTCCTGTAAACCCTTCCCTTCACCTTAGCTGACTCTCTTCTTTTCACCAGTTCCATCCTGTGTGTATTCTATTCTACACATTTTCAGGAATATCTCAATCATGTATCTTCAAGAAACCCCAAGAATGACAACAAAATTAGTCTAAAACTATTGGTTGACATACTAGTTATTGTCCATTACGTACATTATACAATTGTCGTATTTTTTGGGGTTCTCGTTCCATTAAATGCGAGGGAATGCTTAGAAATTCAATAAAATATAATTGTTGTACACTTGTTGAATGAAGCTTGATAATAGCGCAAAAATAACGAATACATAGTAATTATCACAAAACGACGCATATACGTTCACACAACGCGCGATCGCGCGCACGTACAGGTGCTGTGACCGCAGTAACTTCCCCTCCGGCAGTGAATTGTGAATAATAATACAATTCAGGTCGCTCCTATTCAAACCATGCGGTAACGAAAACACAAAGCAAAAGCCAAGGCTGCGGCAGGAGGAGTCGGTGAAAGAGGAGAGGAGAGGAGGGCCCCGGGACTCGTGGAAAGAGAAAAGTGTTTGTGACTTACCAAAGTCAAAATCAAAAAATTTCTAAACCTTTCTCATTCCCTAAGCTGTTTTTCTTCGACTCTAGTCTCGGATTGATGACGTAATCAATAGGCGGGCTAAAGAGGGTTGTGGTTTTTGTAGTTTGTACGTTGCCATTTCGACTCCGATTTCAGAGGATTAATAGAATATGTCCAAATCGCAGGACTTTATTATTCACTTTTTGCTAATATTTCAATATAAAATAATGTAGTTGAACTTAATAATTGTATAAAACATAAGTCGCAATAACTCATCAAGACTTTTGTTTACTGGGCCATGGTGAGTATATATATTATGTATATATAAACTTTTGATCTATTTATATATATATATATATATATATACTGTATATATATATATATATATATATATATGTATATATATGTATATGTTGATCAAAAGTTTTGGGGTAACCTACATTTTGAGAAAAAAAAACACAGTTTCTTTAAAGAAAATATTTCACTGTGATGTGGTAAATGACTTAGATTCACTGACATGTTAGCTCTGCTGCATTTGCATAATTGATGGAAATGGAGGTGGATAATATTACTTAATAATAATAACAACAACAACAATATGAACAACAATAATAATCTTCTTCTTTCAGCTTATCCTGTTTTTCAGGGGTTGCCACAGTGAGTCAACAATTTCCATCTCACCCTGTAATAATAATAATAATAATAATAATAATATGCATTTATTAACTACAATATATATTCATTCTACAACTAGTGGTGATAAATAAAAGTATGACTATTCATGGGAAACACAAATATTGTATAGGGGACACCTAGTCCCCTATAGAGACGGCCTAGTATAAGGAACAATACTTAGGTCTGGAGAGTTTCAGGGTCGTATCCACCAGCTGCCAGGCTACTACTAAGGTCCACTAAGCATGGCACTGTCCCCACACCCTGCTCCCCAGGCACTCAAGGCTGCCTACTGTTCCCTTTGGTGATGGGTTTAATATATTTGTACGTGCATACAGTATGTTTAGGTAGTATCACTTGCCTATATAAATCCTATAAGATGTAAGAGATTCTTTTTAAAAGATAGTTATATTTATTAACTACAATATATATTCATTCTACAACTAGTGGTGATAAATAAAAGTATGACTATTCATGGGAAACACAAATATTGTATAGGGGACACCTAGTCCCCTATACAATATACAATATCCCCAGGCACTCAAGGCTGCGTACTGTTCCCTTTGGTGATGGGTTTAATATATTTGTACGTGCATACAGTATGTTTAGGTAGTATCACTTGCCTATATAAATCCTATAAGATGTAAGAGATTCTTTTTAAAAGATAGTTATATTTAACATATTACATTAATTATTTTAAGAGATGTTATGTTTTAGGGACACATATGTTGGGATGAATGACGCAAAAGTTTAGTTAGGCATTTTGCAAACTACACTGTGTGTGAAATGAAGGAATCTCTCTCTCTCTATATATATTTTTTAAATTTCCCCAGACCCCTTAGTCAAGCATCGGCCGACACCAGCCGCTCCACAACAATTCAACAACCAGAACCAGAATGACGAGGAGGTCCTGACCCACCACCACAGCAAAAAAGTGTCCCCCAGAGGCCTAGTTCAGACTGACAGCCCTAACTTTCTCTGCAGCAGCCTACCCCAACACTGGAGATGTAACAAGACCCTACCAGGAGCCTTCACTGTAACTGATCACATTCTCCACCAACTGTACATCTTTATACTGTATATATTCCAGGTCCAACTGTATGGGACTAAAAAAAGATTTCGATTTTCTTCAGGTGGTCGCCCTGGGCAACGACATCCCAGATGGTGTGATGGTCACGCTGATGGCTGGGAATGATGACAACAGCAGCGCGGAGCTAAGAAATGCCACGGCAACCATGAAGAATGGCTGTGCCCAGTTTAATGACCTCCGTTTTGTGGGTCGCAGTGGACGAGGTAGATGAAAAAAACATGCATGTTCAAATATTTAGACTGTTCAATCACCGGGTAACATCTGTTTTCAATCAAGTCAAATATATTTAATCCATTAACCAAAACCAATTATCTTTTGGAGACCTATGGATGCATTACATGAAATCCTCTCTCTTAATTACACTGTGTTCCAAATTATTACGCAATTCATATTTTCCAAACTTAACAATATGAATTTCAGTCATCATGATTTTCACCAACCATTAGAGTACAATTCAAATGTTTTTGAATGAACCTCCCAATGAAAATAGTACATTTAAAAAAAAAAATAAAAATCACAACAGCACCCAAAATGCATGTTCCAAATTATTACGCACAATTTAGTTTCCACACATTTTATTGTCATAAAGAACAAAAAATGGTTATATGTGAAATTACAAACATTAGCATGTCATGTCATGCCTGACTGAAATGTAACTGAAATCAAACACTATTTAAATCAAATCATTATTACAAGTGAATTCCCATGTGAACATACAACCCCTTGTTGAAAAGGATCTTCTCAAGTCTTTCATCCTTTGAATTTGTCAGTTTTTGGATAGTATCTGCTGGAACAGCCTTGCACCAGGACAGAATAGCCTTCCGGAATTGTTGTTGAGATTTGAACTGCCTCCCAAGATCATAAACACTTCTCTTGATGATGCTCCAAAGGTTCTCAATATGGTTGAAGCCAGGGGAGGTTGGGGGCCACACCATAAGTTTGTCTCTTTTGATGTCCAATGCAGCCAGAGATGCAGATGTATTCTTTGCAACATGGCACGGTGCATTGTCATGCATGAAAATTATCCTCTTCCGAAAAGCTCGATTCTTCCTTTTGAACCATGGTAGGAAGTGTTCTTTGAGGAACTCCACATACATGGTGGATGTCATCTTCACACCGTCAGGGATCCTGAAAGGGCCGACAATCTCTCTTCCCATAATACCAGCCCAAAACATCACTCCACCACCTCCTTGTTGGGGCCTTGTTTACGTGGGGTGGCCCTCAACCAACCATCCACTACTTCATCCATCTGGACCATCGAGGGTTGCACAACATTCATCAGTGAACAGAACAGTTTTGAAGTCAGTCTTCAGGTATTGCCTGGTCCACTGGAGCCTCTTCTCCTTGTGTGAATGGATAGTGAGGTCGAAATGATGGCTTACGCACCGCTGCAAAGCCCTGGAAGACCCTGCATCCTGTTGTTAAGGCACGTTGGAGGCACCAGCAGCTTCAAAAACTTGTCTGCTGCTGTGAGGGGACATCTTTACAGCTGCTCATTTGATCAGATGTATTTGACTGTTAGAAAGTGTCCTGGATTTTCCTTCATCAGCATGCACACGTGTGTGCTCTGAATCAGCTACATATTTCTCAATAGTGCGATGATCACGATGAAGGCAATTTTGATTGTCGTCATTCCTTGGCCCAAACATTCAACTCTTTGTTGATTTCAGCAGCTGAAAGGTCCTTCTTGGTTGAAAATGGTAGCCTGCTTAACAATGTGGAACAACCTTCTTTAGTAGTCTCTTTTATTATCTTTAATTGGACTCACCTGCCAAACTAATTAGCACAGGTGTCTTCAATTGGTTTCAGTGATATACACAGCCAGGATACACAATACCATCCATGAGTTTAAACTGACAAACAAAAAGATCTTACCGTTCCACTGTTGAACACTTTTTGCATAATAATTTGGAACACAGTGTAATGTTTTCTTAGTTTCTGTGCTGTATGTCTTTTTGAAATTTACTTCAGTCACTAAAATAGATAGACAGATAGACAGACAGATAGATAGATAGATAGATAGATAGATAGGTTTGCAAAAATGGTGTCTTTTATCTTGCCTTTTCTTGTTATTCCAGGAAAGAGCTTCAATCTCTCTATCAATGTACTGACCTCGCCTCCACAGATAGCTACCCTACAAAGGGTGATTAAAGTGACTGTGGATGGACCACGACTGCCACGACGTCAGTAATGGTCTAAGGAAATTACATCTTGTATTATGTATATTACGAAGGTTTCTTTCATGATTGTCCATTTCGACTCTTTGTTTCAGGACAAAGACAGAAGACAGCCGTTTTCTGTTCTTCAGGTAACAAAATCTGTTTTATCCTTACATTCTGCTTCAGCAAATTTTTGCTTCATAATAAGGGAATATGTGAAATAAAGGTATTTTATTTTATATATTATTTTGAAGGGATTTCTGGATGAAATTTCAGAATAAACTACTAACATGTACTACAGGGGCGTAGCTAGAACCCATAAAATGGGTGGGCCCCCCAAAAAATCAGCCCAACCCCAAAGTATTATGGCCTAAGTTTGATAATGAACATCATCCCTTATTATGACATGGTCAGCCCTCTCATTGGATGGGGCGGGCCTGACTGACAAGTGGGCGGGCCCAGGCCCACCCGTGGCTATGTCTATGATGTACTGATACTGAAGCATCTCCTTTTTATACAACGGTCACTGTTACAGCAAACGTTTATTTCTTGTCTTTCTACAGATGGTAAATCCCGCTCCTTCTCTCTGTGGGCTAAAGAGCCCTCCTTCCGTGGCCATGTGACTTCATTGACTTCCTCTTTCATTCCAAACCCCAAAATGCACCACATGCCTGCCCTGTCCTACTCCTCCCAACCTCCTCCATATAGCTCATACCTGTCTTCTCCTCTACCACCACCACCACCATCTAGTGCTCCTCTCAGCCACTGTGGTCCATTCCAACCAAACAGCTTTTACTACGGCTCCAATCAGCCGCTCCCAGCACCGGAGGAAGACAGAAGCTTTGTTTCTGCATTGAGCAATTACATCGAAGGGACTTGTATTTCTATAAGAGGTGACGAACCTGTCTGGAGACCTTACTGAAGACTCTCCTCCTGCTATACATATAACATATAATTTTTAAGGTGTAACTGTAGCCACACTCCCTATTTACCTATCATGCCTGAGTTTGCAGTGTTATCACACTCACTTATGCTTGTCAGGAGTCTCATTCGTCTCACCTGGTGATCTTGTATATTTAGTTATCAAACCATCCTTGTTTTTCTTATGGGCCAATTAGTGGCCTAGTGGTCCCCCGGTTTCGAACTCCTCTACCGCCAAGTTACCGCTGAGGCGCCCTGTAGTGTTCCCACACAATGCTTCCCGGGCACTGGCACAGCTTGCTCCACCCTGCTTGCTGCAGTGGTGGGTTAAATGCACAGGCAAAAATTTCCCAAAGAACATCCTCCCTTCCTTATTCTTCAATTTCTTGATCATTTCAATGCCTGGTACAACTACCTGAAGAATACAGTGACTCAAAAAATTGGAATGCCTACAAGTACTGTGTTTGTCAGTACAATACAATAGCTATTGATGTGAGAACTGAGGTGATTTTGGTTATTGTCAAGAAAACCATTGAAAAAACATGGAAATTCAGTGGGAGCAAACATTAAAGTAAACAATAAATTGAGGAAAACAGCTATAATATATTTTCCATCATTTTCATTACATTTATATATATAAATGTATGTGTATGTGTGTGTGTCTTTGGTGTTCTTGTAATTCTATCTTGTGGTTACTGCCTTGTGGTTAATTCCTTGATGTGAACTTGTCCCTTCAACCTAGTGAGTTTTGTGACTTCTGTTTCTGTAAATAAATTCTAATAAATGTTTGAAAGTTCTGTGTGTGGGTCCTGCCTGTTCACACTTATGGCAAAAATGTATCCGTAGTGTTACATACTCTTAATCAGTACCAAACATATTTTCAATACGCAAAAAGCATTAGAATGGTCATGTTCAACCAGGATTAGTTAAAAGGTGAAAGAAAATTGCCAGGTTGCCACTGAATGTTTATTACTTTTTACTCAAATTTTATGTTGCTAAAGAGTAAAGTTTGACATCTGCCCATTGTGTTGTAATGACATGTAATATACAGTATATATTTTAAGTAAACCCTTAGCAAGATGAAAACCAAAGTATTTGTTCAGGTAATTGTCATTGTTCCACTTACATTTCCATCATTTGTGTCGCAGTATCAGTACTTTTTGAACATGTGAATTCATTCATATTAAACACAGACAGGTTTTTTCAAGTGCCACTGTGTCATTTCACACAAATAACACTAATTATGTTACACAGTTCTACAAGCAGCAGTTGTGCTTATAAAATGTGTTTTAAAAAGGTCACATGGTGTAACCAAAATGTCAGTAAATTAGGGGAACAGACACACTAACAACTGATGACTGCCTTAAGGACACAAGTCATCACAAGGTCTGTTGATGAAATAAATTGAAGGTCATAGTTTGACTAATTTAAAAGAATACTTGACTTTGTGCATTGGTATTTAATCGACTGTTGTCACCAGCATCAATATCAAGTGACTTAACTTTATTAAAGAACACTACATTTGTATACTTTATAACACAAGTGACGATCATAAATCAGCACAATGTCATATATATATTTGCCACAAATGGAGAAAATGCTAAATTTATATTACTTTGCAAAAGGTCCTGAGCAATAGCTCTATGACTCCTCTGGGGGCCCAACCCAAACAAACCCAGGTTAAGATTTTTTTCTGGTTACTTAGTACTTGTAATGTTTGTAAAAAAATTAGGGATGTATGATATAACATTTACCAATACTGATATAAACCAATATTACCCAAACACTTCATTCCCGATACTGAACCGATACCGATATAGGCAGCTAATGTCGCCTGAATTAGTGTGATACCAGACTAAAGGCATTCTATAAATAACTGCGTACAACATAAACACATTACTTTAATATAAGTTATAGAAAAATTACACTTTTATTTTTTACCATTTTGACATAGCCCGGCTACAGACACATTCTGGAACAGTTAGATTTAATTTCAGCCACTTCAACATGCTGGCAGTGCTGCCTTGTTCCATGAGTACAGGTGGGAATAAGCATTATATCAAGGGTCACTTAGAATATTATTTTATATAATATTCTATAGTCATAATATAATTATTAATTATTTAAAAATATATAATTTTACATTTGTTATTTTAAAATAGTCAGCAGCAAGATGGTACTCTAGAGGGAGTACTTTTTTTGGTTAGGGTTGTCAGGTCTGCCTTCCCCTCCTGTAGTGTCTTGTCGTTAGGGTGATCATGCTCACCTGTGTCTCTGTCTCACTTGTGTCACCTGGTGCCCAGTGTTGGTTCATTGTTTCTTGTGAGTTTCATGGTAGTTGTTTCTTGCTTGTTGCTTTGTGCTCTGTGTTTTGCTCATGTCTATGCCTTGTTTATGTTTTGTCCATGCTTTGTCTTTGTATCAAGTCCTGTTAAGTTTTTGCCAGGTCATTTGCCAGTGATTTTCAGTTTGGTTCTGGAGAACTCCCAGCGGAGTGCAGGTGCTTCCTGGGTTCTCTCGAGGTGGAAGAAACAAGTGGACTTTTTGTTGCTCTGGGCTGAGCATAACCTGGCTTTGGCTGAGTTGTGGCATGAAAGTGCCAGTAACCGGGGGCTACTTCCCCAAGCCGTCGCCGACGCTCCCCAAGCCCACACCCCGGGCAAGGACTTAGTCTGGTTCTCTATGGACTGT
>JAFBJS010007702.1:146781-165680 GCA_016785265.1 Paraplagusia blochii | reverse complement strand
GAAATAGTATAGTGTATATATATACATATATATATAGTGTATATATATATACACTATACTATTTCACACTGTTAATCACATTTATATGTGATTAACACTATGAAACACATTCATAGTATATATATATGTATATATATATATATATCATTGTCTCTACTATCTTCTTTCAGCCTTAGATTCCTTTTTTACTCCACGTTTGAAATCTATTTTTAACGATTGTTTATATCATTGTCTCTACTATCTTCTTTCAGCCTTAGATTCCTTTTTTACTCCACGTTTGAAATCTATTTTTAACAATTGTTTTTCACTGCGGCGTCTTTTGTTGTCGTTGGCCAGTCTTTTAACTTCCTCAGAAACTTTCAGTCACACATGCCTTTGTGATGACCTCAAAACAAACAAACAATGATTCTGACAGAAGTTAGTTTGCTTTTCTTCTTCATTTCTTCACCGCTCTCTTCTCCTTTTCTCTTACATTTTTTACAAACTAAAGGTTAAAAGGACACATAATGTTTCTGATTCCTTCACCTCTGACAAAGACATTTTCAGTTAAACTTATTTTGTGATACTGGGATTTACCACAATTTTTCACTTGTCCTCTCAGGTGACATCATAGGACAGGAAGTGATTTATTGCAGTATTAAATATGACAGTATGACGACTGCACAGCAGCGTGAAAGACTGGATTCCGGATCAATTACAGTGAATGTTTGGCCAAATTAAACCTCGGGCTAAGATGAAAATATGTTGCTGGTCATGAAATAAAGAGCAGCAGCCCAGAGGCGAGACATGTCCAGAATGTAAATGTTTATGTTAAGAAAGGCATATTCAGACAGGCCTACATACTGTAAAGTACATGTAGAAAAACACCAGTCAAAAGTTCTCAGGGTTGTTGTTGTTCAGTGTTTCGCAACAGAAAGGACATTTTCTACTGATTGTGTAATCAACACAATTCAAGGAGATCGTTTTGTACAACGTGGTAGAAAAATGCTACTGAATGAAGCAGTGAATGACTTCTGTCCAAGGTAGGACTAGGACGTAGATCAGGGGTCTCAAACTCAAATAAGTTGAGGGACACCACACACACTATCATTTCACTGAAGGGTCTCGTCAGCTTTTAATGTTCAATACAAGAGAGAAAATATAATAAAAAATCAGTTTCCCATAGGTTCAGTGTAATACAACTCAGAACCAGAAGGGGGCTGTGGATTTGAGAACCTTAGGATTTACCATAAAATGTGGAGAACAAATCTATTATCTACTTTCACATCAAGGTGGGGGCCGCAAAATATCGTCCAACGGGCCGCAAAAGGCGCACGGGCCGCAAGTTTGAGAGTTGGGTTAGAACCATGCAGCCAAATGCAATAGTTCCCCCTGTCCTTTTAGAACAGGCGTGGACAAACTTTTTGACTTGAGGGCCACAAGACTGGACACAGGGACCAGGTAAGGAACTAATGGATGGAACCTTTATGTCAACTAAGACAAATGACACGTAAAAGTCATGCAACAAAAATAAAAAATGCGCAAATAATAGCCACCTATTGGGGAAATGTGGGTATTGCAGAGAAAAGGCAGATGTGTAATTGCTATAGAAACAAATTCTATAATTTGGACAAATTTGACGGGCTGGATTGCAAGGCTAGACGGGCCACATCGGGCCCACGGGCCTTAGTTTGCTTATGCTTGTTATAGATCCTGGCATCATTTGAGAAATCCACACCTAAGGAAACTCTAATTGGGGGATGGACCCTCAGGGTGACAGACAGGAGGGAGGATCCTCACCCAGAGGACAGAGGACAGAAGGACAGACAGTCACTATCAGAAACAGATAATAAAAATAATACATTTTATTTCTTGGGCGTCTAGGGCTTTAAAAAAAATGTAAACAGGTAAACAATTTATGTATATAATTATTACAACATAATTATTTACAGACACCTAAACAATGTACAAACAATAGAACAATTTACAGACAATGAGTCAATTTACAGGCAGAGAAAACAAACAGTTGAAACAAAGACAGGGCTGTAACAACATCACCTGCCACCTAGAGGACAAATTCATTTAGATGCAGATCATTATTATATAAGTGTTATTGGGTTTTTATTATTTTTAGAACTTTAATAATCCCTTCAGGAAATTATACCTTTGCATTTAACTCATTTAACTCATTTGCATTTAACTCATTCCCGTTGTGAGCAGTGTGTGGGGACCATACCATGCGGTAGGGGGATTCGAACCGGGGGCCTTGCGGACCCATTTTTCTTAACCACTTGGCCACCAACTGCCCCCCAAAAAAATTAGATATCAATTCACCTTTTTTATATATATTTGTTCGAGTATTTATTTTATTTTATTCTTTATTTATCAGCTTATTCTAACAAGTTTTTACGCAAACTTTATGACTTCAGCAGCCACAGCCTCAAGGCCCCAATTTGACGTGGAATCTCGGAACTAAACCAGGACGTTGACTCAGACCTAAACAGTCGTCTTCAGCCAAACCAGTTAGGGTTAAGGATACGTTACTGTACAACCAAACCAAAGTCAGTGAGTCAGCGAGGCTGAGTCAGAGCCCGGGGACCAGTGTGTGGGGACGATACCATGCTCTGGGCAACTCAGAGGTAACTTGGCGGTAGGGGGATTCGAACCAGGGACCTTGCGGGCCCAAGTCCATTTTCCTTAACCACTAGGCCACCACTGCCGCTATTTTATTTTATTCTTTACTTATTAACTTCTTTTACAGGGTTTTACACCATTTCTACGACTTCAGTAGCTCCGAGGATTTGACGTGGACTCCAGTCAAATCATGGAACTAAACCAGGACGTTGTCTCAGACCTGAACAGTCGTCTTCAGCCACAACAGTTAGGGTTAAGAATATGTTACTGTACAACCAAACCAAAGTCAGTGAGTCAGTGTATTTTTGAGAAATCCATGGGAACTGATTGCGTAGAAAGAGAGAGAAAGAGAGAGAGGGAAGGAGAGGGAGACAGGGAGGGAGAGCAAGGGGGAGACAGAGAGGGAGAGGGAGCTGGAGGGTCTGTTTGTTTTCCTGTACGCAAACATTGAGCCTCACTGACCAGATGAGCGATGTCCATTACAAAAACAGGAATTTGGAGAGATGAGCAACAGTAAGTCCCCAGGCTTAGGCTTGTTAGGTAACACAGCTTTGTGTCCAGCAGGCAGCTGATTGGACGGGCTGCCAGTACATGTCATGTGGTTGGCGTTTGTTAGATGCATGTCCAGTAAGTCTGCACTCTCTCCGATTCCCTCTCCGTCAGCAACAGGAAACAACAAAACCAGCGCCAGTAGGTGAAAGATTTTTTGTGAGGCTCTTAGGGGGCAATGTCTCACAAACAAATACACGTTGGACATTTTCTGTCCCTCTCTGCGATGACGGAACCCATCACCCAGACCTGTTTTGGGTTAAAAACATTTCACTACGTGGCCAGTGATTTTTAAAGGAAGAAATAAAACCCTGTAAGGATCCAACCGCCTCTTTCCTTTAATTACAGTCTCTCTCTGACGAGGATTAACCTCAGGGTTGGTCTAATATCTTCCAAAGTTAGGGTTGAGGTTTGTTACGCAACATAAAAGAAAGTTATGTAACTTTAATGACACAGACACTGGGCTGTGTGGTTTTGTTGGGTTTGCATAAAATCACTAGAGCAATTTCCTCAGGGTGAGTAAGAATGAGAATCTTGAATAAACCGGTAGCAAAACTGTGAGTGACAACAACTGGAGGCTTCAAGGTCAAGGTTGGTTTTGAATAATATGTGAGAAAAGAAATTCTAATATTTAAAGAATCTATAGAAGCTCCGGTTTGTCAGTAGATACTCATATGTCCTTGGGGGATTTTTTTTCTTTTTTTTTTCTTGGTTTAACGTCTTCTAATTCATCTTCTTCTCCTTTCGGCTTGTTTCTATTTCAGGGGTTTCCACAGAAAATCAACTTTTCCATCTCACCCTGTCCATCTACCTCCATGTCCTCCCTCACTGCATCCATCAATCTACTCTTTGTCTCCTACCTGGTAGCTCCATCTCTAGGATCATTCTTCCACCAATGTCTCCACTGTCCCTCCACTGAACATGTCCAAACCATCTCAATCTGTCTCCTCTAGTTTTTTCTCCAAACCTTCCTGTCTGTGTTATCCCTCTAATCACCTCATTCCTGATCCTGTCCATCCTTGTCTCTCCTAAAGAGAATCTCATCATCTTTAACTCCTCCACCTCCAGCTCTGTCTCCTGTGTCTATTCCTGGTGTCTCTAAAAACTCACAGCAGTAATATTTGTTTCTAATTCTGTATCTTTATCTGTAGTCATTCAATTTCCTTTTTTATGTAAAGATTTTTTATAAGCTGGGACGTTGCCACAGCAAATCAACTTTTTCATCTCCCCCTGTCCTCTGTCTCCTCAACTCTAACTCCATGTCCTCCCTCACTGCATCCATCAATCTCCTCTTTGTCTCCTACCAGGTAGCTCCGTCTCTAGGATCATTCTTGTGTCCACTGACCCTCCTTTGAACATGTCCAAACCATCTCAATCTGTCTTCTCTAGCTTTTTCTCCAAACCTTCCTGTCTGTGTTGTCCCTCTAATCACCTCATTCCTGATCCTGTCCATCATTGTCTCTCCTAAGGACATTCTCAGATTACAGACATGTTCAACAATAAAATATAAACCCAGGAGATGTCAGTGTTACAGGTCAAGGACACGTTAGTGACAAAACCAAAAAAAGGAAAGTGAGACGGGATCTAGAAAAACTAGTCCACTCATCTGGGCCTAAACCTGCAGCCAAATATCACTGAACAGTATTTGATCACCTGTAATCACAGCTGGACTGTGATGTGGACACCAACACCAACATCTACTGTCCTCAAACAAACTGCAGGTTCTGTTTGTCGTCCACTGATTGTGATCACATGAACGTCAGTGTCAGAATTTCACTGTTTGTGTAATGTGTTTGCAGGTAAGTCCAAAATTACAACATACTGTACGTGTAATCCACTGTGTCACTACTGTTTCCCAACCTGCACTCACAGGAGGGAGGGACAGGTTCAGAGACAAAATGGACAGGATTCATACACTGTATACTTATGTGTCCTGAATGAACTGTGTCCCTGACTCTTCCAGAAAAGAGCTGTTGTATAATCACTGCTCACATGCTCTTAGCCACCGTGAATTTTAAATAAGCCATAGCCTCCCTATTTGTTTGACATGCAAAAAGTCTCACGTGTTTCTTCCCCTAGAGGTTATCCTTCAACTGCGGTCTGGACTGGATTTGAATATTTCCATCTAACTTTAGGACTAGAAGGTTTTTCACTAAAATGCTCCGACAAAAAACCTTTTTGGAACTGTAAAAACAGGTAGACATGTTCTCTTTATGTTCTTCAAAAGCACTTTGAGGCAGTGTTCTCCAACCTTTTTTGCACCACGGACTTGTTATATGTCTCATACGGACCGGTCATTAAGTTGTGGCAGATAAATACTCCTTAAAAAATTAAAATCTCTAGTGTTCTGAAATATTTTCCTACCTATAAAATCTTCCTACCCCAAATTAACTGTGCATGGGCACAACAAGGATTTCTCTCAGCCTATAATTTTCTGCTACCAGACCGGTATAAAAAGTTTGAATCTTGTATCAAAGACTCTGCGTCATTTTGAGTTTATTGTTATTTTCTTCACTGAGAAAATATTTCTGAATCCTAGCCATTCTATTGGTCAGTTCTTTTGTTGATATGGGTATGGATCAAGTGGAAGTAATAGACAGATGGGACCAAAAGGAAACATTATTTCTCTGCGGCCCGGCACCAATTCACCCACTGACCGGTACTGGTCCGCGCCCCAGTGGTTGGGAACCACTGTTTAAGGGTCCTTGTCATTAATTTTCCGTAACCAGTTTTGTCTAAATTGTCCATTCAGGAATTACTATGGCACTTCATGATTTTTAGTGAGACTCCCATGTAATTTACCTTAATATTTATTGTATTTTTCCTTATTATAAACTTTAAAACACTGTTATTTACTTGTATTTACATGTTTTTTTCCCACAAAGGCCACTGTTGTTGACTAAATCCAGTGTTTATAGTGTATTTGCATGCTGTGACAATCCCTGCCTTCAGCATTATTACATGGGAGAATTCGTTGCTACACAGGGCAGCGGTTTCCCATGGGTTAAGGAAGCGGAACCCACAGTCCACACAACTTCCAGTGGGCTCACCACCTGCAGGAAGGCCCACAGGGTGGAGCAGTGTGGTGACGGATGGATGAACTCGTTGCCATACAGACATAGGTGACTATGACTATAGTGGATATAACTGAAAAACAAAGCGTTCATCTCTGCATTTATGTCTTTAATGTATTTTACAGTAATTCTGAATTTTCTTAATCATTTCACAACATGAATCGATATCCTTGGCCTCTAACACACTGGCAGAATGTGTCGCAACTGAACTTTATTAGTTGTACATTAGCACCCTCTAGTGTTAAAACTCCCCTACTGTTTATAGTCTATTGTGCTTGTGTGTTTTTTTTGTGTTTTGTTTTTTTTTTTCGTTTGTTTTTTGCTGTTAAAGGCAGTAAACTGTGTACCATTAAGTGGAACTTAATATAAATAATAAAAATAAATTAATGTTTAATTCTTTTTTTAAGGCAAAATTTAAATGTTGATGTTCAATGTTGTGTTTGAATGGCAAATTCAAACACAACATATTTGGACCAGAGAGAAGAGGAACAAAGGTCAGTCGTAGCAACACAGAGTATCTGTGTGAATGAAAGGGAGAACAGTGGAATGGTGAGGTTACAAGGAGCAGAGGTGGAGAAGGTGGAGGAGTTTAGATACTGAGGATCAACTGTTCAGAGCAGTGGAAACTGTGGAGGAGAGGAGAAGAATAGAGTGGAGTCAGGATGGAACAACTGGAGAAGAGAGTCAGGAGTGATCTGAGATAGAAGAGAGTCAGCTAAGGTGGAGCTGGAGGTGGAGGAGTTAAAGAGGCCGAGACTCTCTTTAGGAGAGACAAGGATGGACAGGATCAGAAATGAGGTGATTAGAGGGACAACACAGACAGGAAGGTTTGGAGAAAAAGCTAGAGAAGACAGATTGAGATGGTTTGGACAGGAGGGACCGTGGATACATTGGTAGAAGAATGATCCTAGAGATGGAGCTACCAGGTAGGAGACAAAGAGGAGATTGATGAATGCAGTGAGGAAGGACATCGAGGTAGTTGGAGTTAGAGTAGAAGATGGAGAGGACAGGGGGAGATGGAGAAGAATAATTGACTGTGGAACCCCCTGAAAAAGGGACAAGCTGAAAGAAGAAGAAAGATATTAATGGAATGCAATTAGTTGTAATATTAGATTACTACCGCTAGATGTCAGTGCAGAGCATACATTAGTCCAGAAGCTGCTTCTGTTTGACTACTGTTTGACTCTAAATGGTTTTATATCTCTGTCCTGACAAATGTGTATTGATTCAAATAAGTATCGATTTTTCTTTAATCGTGAATTGAAGTCTGTCGTTTGAAGCAATAACACAGTTCAATATATATCGTTTCTCACCCGATAGTAAATATTATAAGATTTTAACGTCATACAATGAGAAATGAAGACAGTGACAATATGCAGTTATTTGGTTGTAATGAAAGACTCACGGCGAACAGAAAATCGAGCGCACCTTTGTCTCTGAAAATACTCAAAACTTCTCGACCAATCAGAGCCTTGCATTCGTGCATGGGGCATTTTGCGCGTGAGATGCCTTCTACCAGCTGAGAGGTGGTCTTTGTATGACTGAGCAGAAACAAGGGTTCCCAGAGCTGCAGATCCAGAAGACAACAGACACTGCTGCAGCAACAGGACCGACCGTGGGATCCTTCCAGTTCAGGGACGGGGTTCGATGCTGCAGCATCTGTAGAACCTTCTAGTACTTTTTTCAGTCTATTTCCGAGAGTCCGATGTCTGTGGGGTTAACTCCAGGTTCACCTTGTTGAGGTTCGGACTGAGGACAAGAGAAACTTTTCAAGAACTCTGCCCGAGACCCAGGTTCAGACATGGGCTCCAGGCTGTTATGGCTTTCTTTTGCGCTGTCAGCTGCGGCTCTTTCCGCCGGGCAGGACCCCGGGACCCCGGGGGCCACTGAGGCTGCGGAGGACATCCCGGAGGGCGCGTCCACCCTGGCGTTCGTCTTCGACGTGACCGGATCCATGTACGATGACCTGGTCCAGGTGATCGAGGGAGCCTCCAAGATCCTGGAGACCTCCCTGAGCAGACCGCAGAAACCTCTTTACAACTTCGCCCTGGTTCCTTTCCACGACCCAGGTAGAACAACCCTCACCTTTATTGACTTTACTGGGCTTTTTGTTGCGGTTTATTTGGAGTTGACACCGTGTCCGGGGGAACAGGCACACAGAAAAGTGAGAAATGTGATAGTTTGCTGACACTGACGCCCTTTGAAAGCCTGGTGTCGCTCACACCTCCAGAGGAGGAACTCGTCTCAGCGCCCAGATGTTCCATCCTGGCGGTCACTATCATTAGCATTCCGCCAGGGTTAGTGTGAGTGACTCTGGGTTTGGATGCAGCATGATGATTATCATCACTTTGGGCTCCTGTCTCTCATTCTGCATCCACTAATGTCAGTGTAATATTCACCATACAACAGAAAAAAAAGTAAACTTCCACATTTAACATCATCAGATGATTTCTGTCCATGTTGACAGCAGGGGTTCAGGAATCCCAGACCCCAACAGATTTTTTTCTTGCAGTGTCTTCATGTCTGTGTTGAATCACCACATTCGCCGTCTTTGGCATTTGAAGTTCAGAGTGCTGCTGATGGCCAGATTCTCTGTTACAGTTTGCTCTGTAATTACTATTTTCTGAGAGGTGCAGGAGGAGGAGAGGTCACTTACCTGCTCGCAAAAACACCTTCAAAAGGCCGCTGTGGTGGAGAGTCTGTGCAGGTAACGTGCTCATTCAAAAACAACAGCATGAGAAGATGCTGTGAACTTTCAGTCAGGTAGAGAGAGGTGACTCCAGGACCACCAGTCTCGCTCTCATAAAAGTCAAAGAACTCAGTGTTCTTCTCAGTCTGAGAACAGCAGCTCCACTCGATTGTCTCCAGCCAAAACTCACATTTTAAAAAAGAGCTAACACTATCAGGCTGTATGAAAACTCATAACCACTTGTTAGGGTGTGATTTGTAACAAAATGATGTTTGTGAATCAGTGGTCCCCAACCACTGGGGCGGGGACCAGTACCGGTCCGCGGGTGAATTAATGCCGGGACACAGAGAAATATTATTCCCGGCCAATGCACTGAGGTTTAGGGCAGTGGCTTAGTGGTTAAGGAAGTGGACTAGGGTCTGCAAGGTCCCCGGTTCGAATCCCCCCACCGCCAAGCTACCAGTGAGATGCCCTGAACGTGGTATCGTCCCTACGCAGGTCAGAGGCTGAATTTCGTTGTGCGCAGTGGTGTGAATCACAACGTCACCATGACAAACAAAAAATGTTTTCTTTTGTCCCCATCTGTCTATTACTTCCACTTGATCCATACCCATATCAACAAAAGAACTGACCAATAGAATGGATTCTTCTCCTGCAGAGCCTCTTCTGATGTGAACGTAAAAACAAAATCCACTTCAAGCTTTCAGCGGGTGTATTTATAAAAGCACCTGTGAACTTTTACTTTCTTCCATCTGACAGTTGAAGTGAAATGTTAAATATTTCCACCCAACTCTTACATCTTGGATCATATATTTATTTATTCACGAATCCTTCAGTTTTGCTTAGCAGCGTTTGACACTAGTTTACTCCAGAGGAGGGAGAGAGAGGAGGAAATGAAGAGACAGCGGGATCTGTGAGGTGAGGAGCAGATTCTTATTCCAGATGTTTGTTCTCCTCCTGCTGAAGGTCAGCGTGTCTTGAGCTCTCATGGAGCAGGATTCCTCCATCATGGATTCGATCAAACATCTCCGTGCCTAGAATAATACTCCAACCAAGAGGAGAGAAATACTCAGTTGAAGTGATGAATGAATTATTCCAGGTTAATGATGAAAGAGTTGTGATTTGTTTCTTGGATGAAGAAAAACATAAAATACTCGTCGGTGGGATGGAGCTTGGATCTAATGTCGGGTCTTGATTCATCATGAAAGTAATGATAGTATTTTCCTCCTGCTGTAAACGAAACGTGAAACAGCCTGAGGCAGAACTCCAGCACAGACTTCTCTTTACTAACCACACGTCCTTGTGTTTGTCCCTCAACACCAAGTGACGTTCACTGGCTCCTTAAAATGTTAACGAGGATATCAGAATGTGTTCCCCGAACCCAGGGGGGAATTGAGGAATGATCAGAGGAGCTGACTGTAACAGGGTGAGCCCAACGTCCAGGCCAAATGTTCTGTCCTCTTCCTCTCTGGCTCACGCTCCAATTTTTTTTTTCATGTGGGAGAATTTGCGCTTTTGTTTCCTCGCAGATTTTTATTAAGCGTTTGTTTTGTTCCGACGCAGATCCATTTTCTCCATTTTCCATTACAACCCGGTGGTGATGACCCAGCTCCTCCTGTTTGACTTGGCTCCTGTTGAATGGAAGGGACTGAGCTTGGACTTTATTTACACGGCAATCTGACATGGTAAACACAGGAGTGTGTGTTTGCCTATCTGTGTTTCCGTGGGCCGGTGTGTTTGTGTGTGAAGAGAGAGTGTCAGGAGGATGCCTGGATGTTGGGGTCAGACATGTGTGGGAAGATCAGTCAGGAAGCCTCCCCCCAGCTTCCAACCATCAGAGAGAGAGAGAGAAAAAAGAAAGAAAGAAGGGACAAAGGACAATGATACTCATAAGTCCTCTCACCTCAGGCTCAGAGATTGCAGTGAAGCTGGTGATCTAAACAAGCGCGCCCACAGACTTTTACTGTTAGGTCCAACTATAGTTGTATCTGGCTGATTGGTTTTCTGGAACAGTCCTCCCTCCCCTAGGGGGCACTAGATCATATAAGGTGAAGGAAGTGACAAACAAGTATGAAGAAAGGTAATTGGACACATCATCTTAGCCAGTGTTTTCCAAACTTTTTTTTTATCAAGCTCACAAAACGTCATGTCCTAAGACGATGGACACAATTCATTAATCCTTGACCATTAAGGACTGTTGTGAGTATGTTGTTCTTTGGTTTGATTTGTTGGAGTGGCAGTATAAGTTACCAAAAACAAGTATAAAGAAAGATAGTTTGCAACATCATCTTTGTCAGTGTTTCCCAAACTGTTCTTGTCCTAAGTCAATGGACAATATTTTTGAATCCTTGATTATCGTGAGTAAGTGGTTCTTTGGGTTGATTTGTTGGAGTGGCAGTGTAAGTATATCGCATAGCCCTTTTATACTAAAACCAGTCAACATAGTAGAAGTTGGGTCAAACTCATTCACTTCCATTGTCCTTATGTTGCTGTGGACTTCCTGAAGCTCACATCCCTGTCCTTGTAGAGACTCTGGTGCTGTGAGACGGTGCGTTTAGGTCCATCTCGTACATGTTTTTGCAAGTGTTTGATTAGAAACCAACGCCTTGTGTCCTGACACCTAGTCACAATTGTGCGTCTTTTCTACACAATATAGAATAGCACATGTGTTGTGCAGAGATTTTACCATGAAGTTACTCAGGATGTGGAAATATTACATTTTTTATTGAAAACTGAAGGATTTCAAACTAACTGAGGGAAGTTTTGTTGCTGGCTTCTCATGAATGTTCCGTCTGTTTGGAGAAAACCAGAAGTATGAAAAAAGTAAGACCTCCAATAGTATTTTGACAGAAATGTAAACTGCACAGATTAGATTATCCCTTATAACAAAAACATCATTGAGTCCTTGGGGATAAATAACTTCCAGAACATGGAGCAGCCAAATTGAAACAGTAACTTCAGGCGTATGAAGTTTAATATCAAACTATTGGGGTTTAATTATCGTTTCCATCTGTGTCCATCAGTCTAGTAATTACCCCGGTGCTTTCACAGGAAACCAGAGTTTGTTCTTCTTTCTGCAAAGTTTACTTTGGTTAATAATAATGGCCTGGACATCCAGGTGTGGAGTGATGGTGAGGTGGAGCGTACATCCTGTGATGATCAAAGACGTCCAGCACAGCCTCCATTTGTTGGTGACTGGTGTCTTCTTTAACTATTGTCCTTTGTTTCCTTCTATGCAGACTAGCAGCTTTTTTTCACCCCTGCTCCACCCATGTAAGATTACAAGGATCCTGGGTTTTGCTGGACAGAGCCAATAATGATGCTATTAGCCAGGAATGCCAAAGGAGAGAGGTGGAGGCCTGGGAGAATTAGAGGAGGAGAGCGGAGCGTGGTCGACTACAATGTGTGACTGTGTGTTATAATAGACCCGGGATATTAAGTGGCCTTTAATTTTTAAGGTCGTAGACATTTTGGAAAAGCCCCGAGGAGCTCTTAATGTGTGTCGTCAGTTGCATTTCGCTTTGTCATCGCTGTTGGGCGGTTGTCTCTCTTTCATGTCTTAAAGCTGCAAATACCTGAGTCCACCTACAGGACACTTTAAGACCACATCTTTCAGGACGCAGACAGTTGAACTTTTGACGCACTTGTTGACACAAACGCATTCGGGATAAACTATCCATCCTAAAGAGGCATTTGTCAAACGGCTCTGTCACGCTGTACGTGTAACCATGAAGCCCCGCCCCCCAACCCTCAGGCTTCCTGTTTGTTTTCCAACCTCGTTCAAAATCTAAGGCGTCCCCTACGGTCCTGAGGGGTCGAGTGCCCTTTGTAACCTACAGGCCTTTTTAACATTGTTTGTTCAGTCCCTCACCTTTCTTTCTATAAACTGCTAGCTTTACTGCCTGATGTTTTAGCAGTGATGGGCCTTCAGGGCCAGCAAAGCCTTCTCTGCTGGCTTTAGCATACTCAGAAAACACGTTTATATTTTAAAATAAAATTGTATTATTATCATTTTTTACTTATATAAAAAGAGTTTTTACATTTAAAAAGTTGGATAAAAACTTTTTCAGCCAATCGTATTTCAGCTAGCTAGTGTCACGTTCCATGAAATCTGCCAGAGCCTTCAGAATCAAAAGTGAAGGCTCTGCCCGCTCTTAAGTGAATGAACACAGCCCGTTCAGTTTACAGCACTCAGACCAATCATCTTGCCAGATTATGACCCCAGAGCCTTCTAGCTGGCCCTAAGTAGATAGCAACACATCTCTGTCCCATGATTGGATAAACTCTCCAGGAAGTCTGGCAACTTCATCACCTGACTGAAAACAGAATGGAGTGTAATTTATGGTATGGCAGATTTTGAAGGGAATGATTTTGAATTGATTTTCTCCGAATCAAAAATCTGAGTGAGAGTATGAGGCAACTTGAGGCACTGGCACGTTAGGCTGTAACTCATCTCATTAAGAATCACCTTCGTCAAACCTCCCGCCGTGCATTTTCGCACTTTGATTACCCATGGGCAAATGTGCCCCTTTATAGGATTTTTGAAATGTCGCTACACCAGTAATTGAAGCCCGGAACCTAGTAGGGACGAAAAAACACGTCAACCACTCGTCAAATTAAGTGTTGCTTGATGAGCCTTTATTAAGGGTGATATAATGTGCAGTGTGGATTCTCAAGTCCTGGTGTCGTACTGATGCTATTATGAGGCGTATTAATGTGACGTCCACCCCAGTGCTTTTCCACAAAAGTGCACAAGACTTGAGTTTGACAATTATTTGGCCTGATGTATATCAAATGTTTAAGGTGTTCCATATTAATGTGCCTTGAAGACATCCTTCCCTCCCTGGGGGACAACCCTGAGTTGTCGGTGTGTTTACTCATCTCCCCACAGCATGTCAAACATGCGTGTCGCTAGCAAGTTCACGATCCTCCTTTAACCGTGCGAGGTTGACATGTTGACTTGACCCATCGCTAACTCTTAGCATGTGCTTTTAGCCCAAGCAGACAGTCACTCAAAGTCCATTCATTCATGAGCGCCAGAACACCGGAGGCGAAGTCAGGTGACTGTGATAACAGCTGCGCGCCTGTTGGCAGTGGAGAGCAGCTCTTTAAATGCTGCTCTGGCACTTTGTTATGTCCAGTTGTGGTTGTGTTGCTGTTGCGATCATTGTGGTCTCCAGTTGCTGAGCACATGCAGAAAAAAACAAAGTCTTCTCTAAATGTGCAGACCATCTTTATGGCTTTCCAGGCTGTACCAGCTGCAGGCACATGCAACACAAGATGTTGTACATTAATATTTGCCAGTCAGCTTTGTAGAGCTTTATTACCCTCTTCATTATGTAGCCAGTTCACTGTTCTGTGACAAACACTGTTGTCAGGTCAGACATTACGTCTTTGTAAATGTTTCATGAACTGTTGAGGTGAAATATGCATTCTTCTTGTTTTTTTTTGGTTATTTTTCTGGTTAATATCAGAGCAGCAAGAATACAAAGTTAAAGCCGTGGGTTGGAATAACAAATAGAAACGTTAAAAGTCAGTCATGATTCCACCGCAATGTTTTCAGCAAATTAGCTACGTAAATCAGGATTATCTTCGAAATCCTACCGATTATCTTGAAGAAACTAGAACCTTCTCTTTGTGCTTCTTTAACTGAGGCTCAAAGATCACAGTCATTCGTCCTTTTCCATGGGCGGTGTTCTCTGAAAAAGTAACTAGTAACGTTACTAGCTGCAGACAGGCTCTGCTGCCACGCAGTCCTCTCTCCGTGGCTGGGAGAAACCGTCCATTCGACCACAGATAGTAACGAGTAATGAGCCTCCTTACGCCACAGTAACAATAACAGCGTGAAAGGGAAAGGTAATGCGTTATTTTATTAGTTACCGAAAAATGTAGTTTCGTTATGTGAAGGCATTATGCAACGCTCAATATAAATAAATGTGTTAAAAAGAATTTAACACTCCCACCTATAAACCATTGATGGGAACCTATTCCATTCCAAACCATTGATGGAAACCTAAAAAAGTAACTTATTACTTTACAAGTTACTACTCTGAAAAAGTAACTAGTAACGTTACTAGTTACTACCAGCAGACAGGCCTCTCTCGTGGCTGGGAAAAATCGTCCATTTGGACCACAGATAGTAACAAGTAACGAGCCTCTTCAGGCCACAGTAACAATAACGGCGTGAATGGGAAAGGTAATGCGTTACGTTATTAGTTACCGAGAAATGTAGTTTCGCTACGTAACGTTGTTTCAAGCAACGCGTTAGTCTCACTGTCTGGGGGTGCAGATCCACTATTCGAATCTTGAAACGAAATGAGGACTGTTAGGTTTCCAGTAACACTCAATATAAATTTATTTGTTTTATTTAATATAACACCCCGACCTTCAAACCATTCATGGAGAAATATTCTCTATTTTTATTCTTAATGAAGTCTTGTCCACTGAACTTCCAGACAAAATCAGACAAACCAGAGATAAGGAAAGATTGGAAGAATAACAACCAGGCATCAGAGGGAGGTCTTCAACTGACATGAAGGCATGTGTGTTTTCTTACTGTGACAAATGTGTCCAAACCAGACAAGTGTTGGGGGAATTACTGGCTGCGAGGCTAAAGATCAAGCTGTCCGTGCCCTCTGCCCCCGCCTCTGAGGGTTTATGTGATGGCTGAAGTCATGTATCACTGAGACCACCACCTAAGACCAATGCTACCAGAGCTATCAATAATTCACAACGCACACGAGATCTGCTCTGCACGAAGTGATGGCGACGTGTAAAGAACTGAGGTCTTTTTAAATTTCCACAAATTCCTGTTAAACATAGTTTTTGTATTTTAAGGTGGAGTTGAAACCTGTGGTGAAGAACCTGTTGTTCTCTGTCAAACTGATGACAAGAACATATGGGGAACCAGTCATCTGTTTGGACTTGTGGTCCATAAGAACTCCACCTTTTATAAGGTTGACTTCACGTTGGTATTCTACATCCTGATAGGAAAGATGGATAGCACACATGATCAAATCACATTTGTGTTCCTTAAGAACTCCTCTATGCATCTGTCGGTAGTTTTGCGATTTGATCTCCTCCTGATTAACCTCAAAATACTGACAATACTTCTGCACATACTGGAATCAAACCATTGACCCTACAAAAGAAACGTAGGTTTTAGGCAGTGGTTAGGAACGTGGACTTGGGTTCCCAAGCCTTCGGGTTTCGCATCCACCAGTTGCCAGAATTCCATTGAGATGCTCTGAGAATAGCACCGTTCCAACCCACATAGCTTCCACTGGGCCCACCACCCACACTTTAGTGCAGTGCAACAGGGCAGTGGCCTAGTGGTTAAGGAAGCGAACTTAGGACACAAGGTTTGAATCCCCCTACCGCCAAGTTACCACTGAGGTGCCCTGAGTGTGGTATCGTCCCTACACGCTCCCCGGCGCTCAAAAGTTGCTCACTGCTCACTTTGATGATTTGAAAAAATTCTTCTTCAGTGTGATTTGGGTGGCAGTGATGGAGACTACTGACCCCGCAACAGATAAGAGAAGATGAATGAAACCATGAATAAATCCGAAAATTTAATCACATCTTTTGGTCCAGTTGAATTTAAGACATTTGGCGTTGCCGCACAATGGATTCCATATGTTGAAACTTTACAATCAGAATCGACTTTACTGTGTATTTGTCTCCAGTATTCTTCTCAGCTCAGACAATACTTCCTGACCTATATCTCCCAGAGGATGATCTTTTCCATTCCGTTATTTTGGCCTCTTCTCTATCCGTCTCATGTGGTCAGAGCAGTGAAATATACACGTCTTAAACAAAGCCCTGTGATTTATTTGACCAGAAGGAGGTCAGTGTTTTAGGACCAAAGATTCTTTCGACCTTAGCCACCAAGATTCCACTGGAAGATGTTTACAAAAATGTTCACCTTTAGTAAAAAAACTTTACTTCCCAAACTCAACAGCTGCAACCAATTCTACTTAGGTACCTAGCCGCTATGGCTAACCAATGTTACATAACCAAAGTATCCAGGTCAGTCCTGTTTGGTTTTGTAAGATCTTGTTGGAAGGACACAAAGGTGTCCCAGAGTCCCAGAGGTTGAGAAGGTTTATTACAGCTTGGCCCGAAAAATCCTACCATCAATCAATATTGACAAGAAGCTGCGTAATTGACAGCTCTGCTCAGAGAACCTTCATTAAGAAACAAACCAGAACTTCACATAAACCCTCCAACCTTTAAAGGATGGAACTCTTGACCTTGTACCAGTTTAGTTTAAGTGCATGTAATTGGGTCAGGAACCATCTGGGTCACTGTTACAGGACAGAGTTGGAAAAAAAACTAGGGAAAAGCGTCTTTCGTTCCCTTTTCTCTACTTTGCTTCAACGGAACAAGATCGGGCGTAGTGTTAGAAATGAGAGCTTAACGATTCCAGACATCATCATGTCTAGTCATCATGACATGTGAGTGGAATTCAAACAAAAATCTTGGCGGTGGACAAACCACATCGGAAGATCACGGTCTCCTTGTAGAGATTAACGTTGTCCCAACGACATTTACGCACACAGGACTTGTGGTGACAATTACGCAAAACAGTCTGAATGCTAACATCCTCGCTGTGATCACTGTGATGACATGTCCCGTACCAGATGTTAATGGATGGTAACAGGTATGCAGTTACCAGTGAAATTCATCATTCACTTCTTCACTGTTACTGCCGGTAATTGTGTTTTTACTACTTGTAGCGAAATTGATCTTCTCACTCATCCAGGTCCTCGTCATCCAAAAACCTTTAACTGGGACTCGTTCTTTTTCTCCAGTTACTCTTGATTTAGGATCTTTGGATGACTCCGTAAAGTTTATGATAGCACATAATGATAACAGCACATGGCTGGCATGTGTTCCTCAAACCTCCGTCGACCGCGATTTGAATTGAGTTACAGCTGTCGGGACGCTAGCATCAGATGTTTGCACTTTACAGATTTGCCGTTACATTTTCAGCTCATTATACACTCGACGCTTGGAATGTGGTGTGCGTACCACAGTGAGGAGTCTGTGACGCTGGGGTAGTATTTCAGCCGAGGAGATAGGCAGCATGTGTTTTAGGATCCCAGTCAGTTAAGTGTTGTAACTTTGTGAAAATTTATGCAACATGTACCCCCTGCCTTCCCTGCAGGGGGTGCTGTGACTGCAGTTGTAAATAACTTAAAATTCTGTTATTCCCTCAACATATTTACCATCAGAACTAGCAACATGTTTCCTTTTGGAAACCTGCGATCATCTGCTGGATAAGCACTGCAGGGAAAACATGTTTAAGGCCACTTGATAATCGGCTACAGCTAAATATGAAGATGAGCTGTAATGGTTTATGGAGCCGTACACCTCAAACAATTTTGTGCCAAAACCTAAGCAGTGTTTGATATCTATACTAATATATGTGCTAATATATATATACATATATATATATATATATATATATATATATATATATATATATATATGCATATATATTTGTACATATTTAGTGTTTGGTGGATATTCTTAGAAAACAGCACATTGAAAACATTTGCAGATCTGCAATTAACTCTTTTGGACACAAACTGATGGTTGTGGTGGAAGTGTTGACGGTTTTGAGACCAGCCATGATGGATGGATTAGAGACACTTAGAACAGGTAGAAGACAGGAGACAGAGCTGGAGGTGGAGGAGTTAAAGATGCTGAGATTCTCTTTAGGAGAGACAAGGATGGACAGGATCAGGAATGGGGTGATTAGAGGGACAACACAGACAGGAAGGTTTGGAGAAAAAGCGAGAGAAGACAGATTGAGATGGTTTGGACATGTTCAGGGGACGGACAGTGGAAGAATGCTCCTTGAGATGGAGCTACCACGTAGGAGACAAAGAGGAGATTGATGGATGCAGTGAGGGAGGACATGGAGGTAGTTGGAGTTAGAGTAGAAGATACAGAGGACAGGGGGAGAT